>BSSO01003143.1:0-17234 GCA_030267885.1 Mesembryanthemum crystallinum | reverse complement strand
CACTCTCTCTCCAATCACTCTCTCTCTCTTTAAACACCCCACTATCATTACTTTAATATTTCTCCATCAAGGGCAAAAATGTCCAATACTCCCCTCCTTAAATCCAATCCAAATAGTGGTTTGTAAAGGAAAATAGGGGACGGAGGGAGTAGATTAATTTTCAAGGGTACTTCGATGACTTTTAAATTTCAATCAATTGTATGGATTAAATTCATGCAAAACTCTGCTTTAAGGACGTAAGAAAAGTGTACGATGAGAAGTAACGAGGACCATTAAATCAAAATGACAAAGCTATCAGCAAAACAAGCTATGTCAATTGCAGAAACCTTCTAAACGATTCGTCAATATTTAGAGCAAATTATAACACTAACAGTACCCCAGTAAATTCTGGAATTTGGAAAACCAAAACATAAGCAACTTTTCCTAAAAATAAGTTTGTGTTCCTTATTATACTCCAGAAGCTGTATACAGAATTCAACCAAACGAGTCATCCACTCAGGAAATTGAAGCAAGCATAAGAAACTTCCCCCTTCCTTCTGCACCTAATCTCCTTGTATAGACGCGGCGCAATTCTCTCAAAAGATATCAAAGAATATGACCCAAAGGAACCCAGAATTTACTACAGCCACCCAAGACCAGGTAGTCTAGGACTTGAAAAGCAAATCAGCTAAAAACTACAAAAATTTTACAACTGCCAAAAGGTACTAAACTGGTGGTTTCCACATTTCTGACTTCTCTCCAAAAGAGAGGATGGGCCACAAGTTGTTAGATTACAACTTCTCCAAGTTGTGCTCCGGTACGATGGAGATCAGCATCACTTGGACACAATTTAGGGACTTCCTACATGATGAACCCTTTACAGGACCCAAAAAGGGCAAAACAAAAACCATACCTGCACCTTCTCTCATTTTCTGCTTTACTTTTCAGAAGGTGTCCTGCAGCTTCCGTCCTCAACACTTTTAACCGGAACTTCAATCAACATATGCAGTATAACCTTCATGACTGAAGAAGGGGAACGGGGACTTTTGGAGAGGGGGGGGAGGGGGGGTGGAGAGAGGAGAGAACAAGGCAGAGAATACAAATAAACAGTAGTATTGTTTGTATCAAAAACAAGCAAGCTAATTCCATAACTGTTGCATAAAAAAAGCTAATACAAATCTGCAAGTTCCAGCAGGGTATTCGCAACCTCACAGCACACCAATATATAATCACAACCTCACCCACAGCATATTACAACAACCGCACAAATAAAATAAAAGAATGAACAAGAAAAAGAACACAAAATACAAACCCCTTGTGTTTAAAAACACAAACAGCAACTTAACCAAAATAGGCCAGAAGTATAGAATAGGTCACTTCTTAGCCTGATAGGGAAATGAAAAATTAATGAGGAGATGAATTAAGGAAAACCTAAATCCGCGTGTGGAGATTGTCCAGTTTAAGCGCCAGAGTGAGAAACTGGAGTTGTCACAAACTGACCATCCTTGTATGTGTGAAGATACTGCTGTGGCAGAGCATGCTCTCCCTACATAAGAAAAAACAAGGCAGCGCCTCATCATGAACATGGACTCGAGTCAATCATCGAGAAACAAACCTCCAATACAATAAGTGCCTTCTACAATTTGGTTAATGTCTTTGAATCCATCACAAAATACAGTCCACAAGTAAGAATTCGGAAAAGTTCTCAGCATAGAGAGTTGTTCAATCAACATTTTAAGCAGAATTACCAATTACCAGTCTAACTGAGATTATATTAGTTTAAATTGTTACATCTTAAGGCCATACAACCAGCAGAGAGAACAACATGAAATGGTTGAATGTTCACGAAATTCTCCAAGAGGAAAGAATACATAATGATAGGTTCTTGTTTCATTGCTAGACTGCCAACTTCTGGAAAGTTGCAGACTTACAGTCAAAGACCAAAAAGGCCTCTATTTGTTACTCATGGTATATAAATGATCTTCTCTCCAGTTGCTGCTGTTATAAAGCAGTATTGCATTGTGTGAAGATGTGGTTGATAATAAAAAGGTAGAGAAAAGGAGCTTGACTAGATTAAGGGTAGGTCTGTAATACAGCTATACCAGGGCACAAGGTTCTGGCTAAGCTAAAGTCCGATTCAAGCCTGCTAAGCTTAGGCTCGACTAGGATGAGTTTGAAAAAGACTTAATTACAGGCATGTAAAGCCACTAGTATAGCTAGAGTTTAGCACTATAGATCTAGAAAGCAAGCAACCAAGAAACTCGGGCACATCAACTGTATTGAACAGGGTCCCATGTATGTTTTCTGCACTTACTGGAAGGATAACCTGTGTGATTTAGAATACCCCAGGTGTCTGCCTTTCGGGGTACATCAAAACACACGTTTTGTGAGCTATAGAGTACTAACATACAGGTTTTCCTTTTTATCATTATCTTAAAAAAATTAGGTGGTTATGTCCTTTGTTTTCTCCTCAATGATCCTAGGGCCCTCCAATCCAAAATAGACCACTAACCATGTCAAAATGCAGGTGATGGCAAAAGGCAGCAAATAGAAATTATGGGGGGTACTTCACAAAGAACTGTCGCTAATCTAACCAAGTAAATGAAGCATGCTACATCTTTTTTGTTAAGAGAAGAACAAAGCATGCTACATACCCAATCACCATCAGATTCAGAAGCAGGTACCATCACATTGATCTCACTTGACTTGGCTGTTGTTAAAATTGTATCCAAAGAATCTTTGCTCAAATATAACTGGCACCCAGCTGTATTGTCCACGGAAATTGTTGGGGCTGAACCCTGCATCCCAAAACCAGAAATCAGGATACAAAGTTCAAGGCTTCATGCTTAGTATTTTCAGAAAAACAAGAAGTTCATGCCATAGTTGTGACTTGTGATGAATGCTAGCGAAGTGCAGGCAAACTCTTATATTTTGCTTCAATGATATTACCTGGCACTGCACCTCAACGCTGGTGCAGTTCACAACCTCACAAGCTGCCACAACATCCTGTTTTGAAAATCAACAGTGTGCGTAAGTCTATACAGCACAATTTAGTACGAAATAAGGACATTTTGAGCAAGAAAATTTTTCACACTGACCTTGAATAAAATTCCCATCTTCGTGCACTTATCTATAGTTATATTATTAACTTTCCCTACAAAAACAACATAAGAAAGAAAATTAAACTCCTTGCAGCTAATGGCATTAACAAGGAGACAAATAAAGATCTCTAAACTGAAAACAACTTAAAGACAAGCAATTTCTCCAATAAGAACACAAACCTTGTATCTGCAAAACAGAATCTTTGCACCCAAAAACATAAACAGACTGTTTTGAATCACAGTCATCAATCACTAAATTCTTCTTTCCGATCTGATTTTCAACAACCCACCTATCGAAGACACAGGAAAAAGTGGTGTCTATCAGTACTTATAGCTTTTATAAGACTTGACACATCAACTCGAAACCAGCATGATGATACTCACTTTCGACCCATCTGAAGCTCCAGCTTGGGAGGTCCTGTTTTGGAAAATGCTGATGAACTAACACGTGACTCCTTTTCACCGACAGGAACAACACCACTGCGGTCAGATCGGTTCTTTGTTTTCATATCACTTGTAACCTTTTTCAAACCTAAGAGGAACAGTATAATTACCCAACAATAACCAAATGATACAAGAAAAATGAGAAAAAGGCATGTGTGATAACTACCTGAGGTCAGAGAAGCAGAATTGAGTTCTTTGAATACAGCCGCCATCCCTTCGGTTGGTTGTGACGAAGAAGGTTTTGAATCGGCACTAAAGAGTGAAGCGGGAGGTGGAGGTGGTGCGGCAGGGGGAGCTGGTCCAGAGACTTTAGGTGCAGCGGAGACAACTTGTTTACCAGTTGTGCCCCAAACTGGTCCCAGTGGATAGTAACTCTTCACATAATCCCTTAAACCTGGTAAATAGAGCTCCTTCATAGCCTTGGCCCACTCAACATGATTGGGGTCCTTATTTTTGTACTCTACTAGAACCTGAGAAGTGAGAAAATATTTGATAAATCTGGAAACTTAGAAAATGGCAATTATAAACCCCTTTTGTACTGCAGACTGTAAAGTTACCGACAATCAAATTTTCAGAAGAAACCTGATTAGTAAAAGCCAAAGAGAGTGACTTGAGATTGTCTAACCATAAATCAGTGGTTGACCGTCCTTTCAGGATGCTATACTAAGCATCAGAGGTTGCACCTCTACCTCAGGATTGAAAATGACTCTCTTTAGACATAGCAGATACTTAGGGCGGTTACTTGGAAGTAGATGTTAATACAGTGTAATATATCACATTACTAAGCAAAGTAGAGGTGAAAATAAAGGAGGAAGATGAGTGAGGAAGAGCGTAATTGATTACATGAGCCATTGCAGTCACAACTTCTTTTTATAAGATTCATGAAATTACAGTTAATTTTGAACCAATATTATCATCCTTACATGACTAAAAGTAATGATGCTTACAACCAAAATAGCAACTACAAATTTTATGTGTGATCATGAGCATGTATATAACAATATAGTGCTCATTACATGGTAATAACTATTACATCCAAATAAACGCCACATGAATGTAAACAAATAAATGACACCTATATTGCTTTATGAGAAACCACGGAAAGTGAGTACTTGTGAGGCACAAGTGGATGCACTCTCATGGTAACCGACACTAGACAGACTTTCCTAACCTCATAGGCACATAAACAAAATATGACAGAAGACTGTTACCCTTTTATCCTCACACAGCGGTTCTCAAACACGGACAACAACATTTAGAATTGATGATCAAAGGAGCATCATATGTAATAACAGCTCGAGTTCAGAAATTTTAGCCATGAGATTGAGAAGTGCCAAAGTTAGTGCTGTACTTAGAGAAAAGGATTTACGACATTAATAAATAAAATTCTTTAAATCAACCTAACTTGATTAAATAACAACCCAAGACATGATCTAGAAACGATGTCTAAAAGGGCTAAAGAAAAGGCACAAGTAAATGCTAATACAACATCAGATAGACCTGCCAAAAAAATGTGAATTACCAACAAGCTTCATCAGAGATGAGTAGAACTTATTCCATACTACACCATCCCACACTGGAAAAGAGTCTACTCGAGGTCCCCCCCCCCCCCCCAAAAAAGCCAAAGAGAACTCTGAAAACATTCAGTGGTGGTCCTAGTGGAGAAAATAAAACACTAAAGCAGTCATAAAGAAACTGCAGAGTCAAAAGAGGTTTATGTATGGCACACAGCAGAGGTTAAGTAGCATGCCAGAAACTCGGAGAAAGAAAGAGACTAGTAATGCAGTAAGAGACTAACAGTAAGAATAAAGAATTCCAGTGCTAACACTTTTGAACATCCTACCAATTATATTCTGCTTAGAGAAAGTGACAGCAGACAAGGTCGAAGAACTATCATACGACGCACATCTGCATTAAACATGAACTTCTTTTGGAACAAGAAAGGCTCTTTGGCAACATCAGAATTTTACAGAAGAAATGCATAATGTTTTAGACAACAAAGAAAACACATCAAGATAATGACATTACAATCCCAGCATATTTCAGTGTCCCTAAGCATCCAGCATTTGTATTCACTCCCAGAAACAAGACAGGATAAACTAGAGGAGGTATACTACTGTAATTTTCCTATCTTGCTGATGCAAGAGGAGAAGACATCCTCCCAAAGAATATAGAGAAGCAAAAGATGAATGATAACATTTTCTTCAAAATCATATATCCTACTTTCATAAAAGACCGTGAAGAAATATCATGTAGTACCTTGTTGTTGTAAAATTCAGCCATTTGCCAACTTTCTTCCACATGTGCAATAGGAAGGCTCATACCTAGGAAAACGGAAAGTATTAGGCAACCGATAAGAATAAGACTTGAAAATTATATCGACTTATTGAGCATTACAAGAACAAAGGCAGGTAAAAAAATCTCACCACAGTCTTTGCCTGTATAAGCAATCCATGCCAGAGCTGCAAGACTGTCGGAAACAGATTTCTGATGGTTGAAGAAATCAGAACGCCTTCCCTCGGTCAATTTATTAGCTTTCATAATCAATTCATTTAAAGGCTTTAGAAATTCAGCCAACCCCTCCATGTCAGGCTTCTGCAAAATTAAAAATATACTTAGTACGCAAACTTTGCTTGAAAGTCATATGAAGGGACCTTGTCTAATCTCAAGTTACTTTAGGCTTCATTAACAAGCACCTTGACTACTTCAGTACCTCACTCTAAAAACAACCTTTCTACTAGGAAAGAGAATACATGATAACGGGTATTATATCTTCAAAGCTCATCATGAGGGGTGCAAGCTCGCAGACAATAGACTATTACAACCCTATGTTTATCATAATTATCATAACCTACGATACTCTTAATTAGAGACAAGGATCAGGTAACAGGGTACCAGTCACATTCACAAGAAATCCCTTTTGAATTTGTTTGGAGTGTCCAAACGAAGAGTATGTCCTTTTTAAGTAATTTGAAATTTCATTTTGAATTAAAGTTTCAGATACAGTTACTTTGGTGCAAAATATAAAGCCTGAATACCACAAACTAAACATTACAACCAAGCAAGATCCCATTGACTACAGTGCCTCACTGAACTATCCCTAACCATCTATAACATCCTCACCATTTCTGGCCTTGATAGAAATGGCAATTTTGAACCTAATTTGATTCGATTCAAACTGTAAACCTAACCTTTTCAACTACATTTGTACAAACCTAGAATTCAATCAAATTCGTCTAAACCTTCGACAATCCCTAAATCAACAACCGATTGCAAATGACCAATTCAGAAAAAAAAAAAANAAAAACACGAAAAGGATGATTAAATCACTCAACCTGAGTCTGCTTGACTTTGATGAGGAGCTCACGCAAAGCAGAGAAGGCCTGAGAAAGGACCGTTGTAGCCTCCAAGACCTTATCGCCGATCTTCTCAGCTGCAGCGGAAACCCTAGCCAAGTGATCGGCGATCAGATCATCGAACGCCTTGATCGCCGGATCCGACGCCGGATCTTCGCCGGCGCCGGCGTCGGAAAACGAGATGCCGCGAGAGGAAGAAGACGATGAAGAAATCGCCTCTAAGCGTGCCACCGCCTTCTCCAACCTCTCCACAAGCTGTGCCTCCATTGTTGCTCACTCTTTCTCTCTCTACACTCTCTTTCTCTCTCTAGATCTGAGTGTGGGATGGTTTTATAGGGGAGATATTGGTGCCTGTGTTTTTATCTCTCTTGAAGGCAATGTCAAATGGAGAAAGAATGAATGTGTGTGTGTTTTCAGATGATTTTTGGGCGGGGGGCGTGTTTGGATGGGAATGGAAATGGTTGGGAGGATGTTATTACACCGAATTTGAGCGACACGTGGCGAGTGGAGAGGGTGTTGCGGGTTGCTTTTGTTTTGTGAGTAGGAATTTGTATACTCTTTATTGCTTCAGTAAGGAATTTGCAAAGGAGACAGAGTAATGAAGAGAGAAAGAGAGAGAGAGAGTGTGAGTGAGACAGAGAGCGCGAGAGATGAACTAGAAAACTTTGGAATTAAGATTAGGATTTTTTGCGAAACACTATCTTTATCATGTCCATTTTGCGAATAACTATCTTTTTTAAAAAAAAATTGCGAACAACTATTTTTAAGATAGATTTCATTGTGGAGTGATACCTTTAGCAGGATTGAGGCCAAAATTTTAGTGAAATTCCCAAAATACCCTCACCCCCCTCTCACATAATTCACTTAAACCCTCAACTTTTCTTAATCCTGTGCCCGATTTAGAAACTTTATATTATTTTATCCGAACTATGAAATGGTACTTTTCACGAGTATAGAAAAAAAAAATATAGAGTTTAGTTGATTTACGTGAGAGGGGTTGAGGGTATTTTGGGGATTTCATTTAAAATTTGGCCTTAA
Organism: Mesembryanthemum crystallinum; assembly: GCA_030267885.1. NCBI lineage: Eukaryota > Viridiplantae > Streptophyta > Magnoliopsida > Caryophyllales > Aizoaceae > Mesembryanthemum > Mesembryanthemum crystallinum. Next base: position 9,316 of record BSSO01003143.1, on the reverse strand, counting down.
TCCGGCTAAAGGTATCACTTTACAACAAAATCTATCTTAAAAGTTAGTTGTTCACAAATTTTTTTTAAAAAGGTAGTTATTCGCAAAATGGACATGATAAAAGGTAGTGTTTCGCAAAAAATCCTTAGGATTTCTGCCTTAGATTTGTCTCCCAGAATTTTAGCGATTCAATTATACTTTACCGTATACTTTTTTTTTTTTTGGTGCAATACTTTACCGTATACTTTACACCTTGTTAATTTACACCATGGTTCAACCTTTCAATTTTGTTTAATAAAAAGAACTCACCTTTTAGAAGTCTAATAAAAGGGACTCACATCCCTAAAGTATTCAATTTACCCCTCCCCTCAAAACCTAATTCTCTCTCCTCCTTCAACCATTAATTAAATTTGTGATGCAATTTGTGTTGTTCGATCTTCATTGCTTTGGAGGGGAGGAGGGTGGTGGTGGTGGAGAGGGGGGAGACATTGATGAGAAGGAAGAGAGAAAATTGAAAAATTCAATAATGGCGGTGGAGGAGATTTGATGGGGTGTTGTTGAAATGTCGAGTGGCACCATTTTCGGTAGTGGGAGAGAGAGTTTGAGGTGGTGGTACTGTGGTGCCTTGGTGGTGGCGGAATTTGGGGAAGGGTGGAGAGAGTGAGTGAGGTCCAGCCGTTGAGCTGGCATGGTTGGACATATGTCCGGCCGTACCAGTTCTATGGTTGGGCATATGCCCAGCCCCAAGAAACTTACGGCTGGGCATGTCCAGCCTCAATATTTGGCTTACGAATTCAAATTTAATTTTGTTTGGTTATGTTCATATTTAATAAAAAAAATTACGAGTTTTTTACTTTCCAATAATCGTCTTAAACTAATCTTCTATCATTTTCTTTATCATTATTCGTCCATTGCCACAAATTAAGATTGATTTTGAGGTGAAAAAATGGAGAGGGTGACAAAGAGAGGAGAGAGAGCGGAAAAGGGAGGAGAGAGTATGTGAAAAAGAAGGAGAAAAGGGGGTGGTTTTGGGTTTTGTCATACATTTTGAAATTTTATATCCTGCGTTTAGTACGTTCGTATATTATACAAGGGTGCAATTTGGATTTGGAATTGGAATGCTTTTGTTTTTGTTTTTCTCTCTCCTCACTAAATGTGGGTTTGTGCTGTGTCTATTTAAGTGGGAACCCACAAGCCTAAATTTATTTAGTACTGTTTTTCAAAATAAAAATCAGTTGGATTTTTGGGCCAAGTGGGTTGGGTGCCTAGTAGACCTGTTAAACGGGTCGGCCGGGTCGGGTCGGGTTAGGGTTCGGTCATTTCGGGTTCGGGTTCGGGTTATTTTGGGGCGAGGTCGTTTTCGAGTTCGGGTCTAGAAATGGTCAACCCTGACCCGTAGATGTTGGTTTCGGGTCGAATCACCGGGTCATGAACGCCGTTTAATATATACTCCATCCGTCCCATAATTAGCTTTCATAAAGTGGAATGGCACAAGGTTTTAGGAGAGTGTGTTTAGACTTTGATTTGCCCTTGTGATTGGAGAGAGATATATTTTTTATTGTATTTGTGAGTTAGTGAAGGGTATTGTAGGAAAGTAATGGGGTTTTATGGTTTTTGAAAGCTAATTTTGGGACAAAATATTGAAATATTGGGTATTTTTGAAAGCTAATTATAGGACAGAGGGAGTATTTTTTTTTTTCAGCAATTTTTAGTCAATAATCTTGCAAAATTTAAATACCGTGCAAGGTCTTACCTTATTCTATCTATTATGGATTGAATATAATGTTTCTCATTGTGCTAATACGTATATAAATGTATTAACGATATGTTAAGATAATCAATTAGCGCTACATCGATGTCAAAAGCGAATATAAGTTACTTGCAACTATTATGTTGAGAATAATGATAGTATAACCTTTGCCAAACACTAGTAAAAAAACATTAACACAATTATAAATTATAGATTTTAGAGCAGTTTATTCCATATTTCTTTCATAATATGAGCCGTAATTTAGATTTCCGGATCCAACGGGTCGATCCATGAATGGGTCGAGTTTGGCTCTAAAATTTCTGAGTCAAATCGGGTTTTCGGGTCGTGAAATTTGTGTCAGAATCCTAAAAATCAAGTCTGGTTTTCGGATCGGGTCAAATTTTGACAGGTCTAGTGCCCAGGCATCTCCTTGAAAACTCATACCTTGAGGAGAAACTCATTATCCTAGTAATTAGGCCAAACTACACCTAAAACTCTTTAACCGATGGAGCCTCTTCTTCTATTTCCGATTTCAACATCTCTCCACAATTTTTTTTGCCTGGCTCCGAAAAGTTGAGATAAAGGTTATAGAATAATTCAGCATAAACTCATAATACATGCAAACCTTATATCTTCTTAAATCTGTGAATGATGCTTGGAAATCGGAACAATCACACATCATGATAGTACAAATTTGGTCTTCTTAACAGCAAAAGGCCTTGCAAAAATCCAGTAGTGTGAATTAAGATAAGAGAATTATTTTTTATGGGCTTAAGAGTGGGTCTGTATGGGCCAATACGGGCCTCCGATAAAAAGCCTTTTACCAATTAAAAAAAAGAGAACTTTTTTTTTATAGGCAGTTGCCATTGTTACATAGAAGAAGCAATATTGCAACACAACATATGATCAAAAGAAATCAGTAAGGCAGATAAATTAATACTCCCTCCGTCCCACATAAACCTTAACAAACCACCAAATTTTTTGTCCCATATAAACCTTAACAAACACTTCATTATCTTTAAACAATAATAAAATAATCTTCAACATCTTTAAACAATAATAAAATAATCCAAAGTTTTTCTTAAACTCCGCACCCAAAACCGTTTGTTAAGGTTTATGTGGGATGGAGGGAGTAATAAAGTACTGTAGTTCAGAACAAGACCACTGGTTCAAACTGTTAGAGCGCTAAGTTATCCTATATAGCCAATTTTTCATAAACGTTCATGTTTTGGTGGGAAAATGAAGATTTATAGATGCATGTAATGAAGAATTGGAAAAGATCCATACAACCAAATGATATTAATTGTGATATGAGGAAAAAAATAAAATAAAATACTTACTAGATTAAACTGAATGTAGAATTGGTAATTTAAAATGAACGCATCTTACCACCAAAAGATACTCATATTCGAGTAGTTCTTAGAACTTATTTGATAATATTAATATCAGTTTAGACATATACTCCTCAAAAATAAATATTACAAAATATAAATATTTACAGGGGCACAATATAAAATATCCTAATTTCGAACCAAAACCATCGAACATGAATGTCAGTATCATTGAACTTTTATTGAACAAGTCGTTGAGCCTTTTGGTAGCATCTGTAATGTACTCTGGAGCAATAACTTATCTGCTTCTGTCATTGCTTCTCTCACTGTATTTTTTTCGCAATTGCAAATGATAACCAAATTCTCCAAAACCAATGCACTTCTCAGAAAATATTTGACCAATTCCAGTTCACGTTCTATCCCATGGTATTTCTCAACCCAAATTTGTTTGAGATGAGACCTGAAACAAGATGGGATTGCTTGAGCCGTACCCCAATATTGAGTTTCCAAACGAGCAGTAACTTCATCATACGAAACTATGCCTTCATAACCAGGGGTTGAGATTCCCTGCAAAGATGAGAGTGAATACTCAGGTAGTCAGAAATAAGGAAAGACATTCCAAATATCTTCAAGTTCTAGAAGATGCAAAAGGGATGACGAAATCACACTAATAACCTGTGGAAAAGCCAGTCTTTCTAAACAAGGCGAACAATTAAGCAACTCCAACAACACCTTGTGCCATTGATTAAAGCCGTTAAAACCAAGCTGTAGTTGAATCAATCTATGAAAGACAGGCAGTTCAGGCTTTGATTCATTCACCCTCGTGCAGAAGCTTCAAAAACAAAAGAGGCCATGCATTTGATTAATTTTCATGGAAAATAATAATAATAGTAGTAGTAATATTTGAAGGGGTAGTTGAGATGCAAATTACATGAATGCAACAGCCCAACAAAGATAAGTGCCGAACGTTAGAGAACGTTCTGATGAGGCTAAGCATCTTCTCACAAGCCGGTTTATTCAGAGCTGTGTTGTAAATATTAATATGAGCTTCAACAAGAGCATTCAGATTTGTAAAAGTGTACCTCAATGGCAAAAGCTCAACATACTCCAAATACCGCACATTAGGAATATCGAGGAAAACATCTCTCTTTTGAAAATTATTTGAATAAGAACTAACTAGAGCCAATCTCTGAAGAGATAAAGGTGCGGAAAGGTTAATGAAATTCAAATTATCCCAGCATGTCTTCACAGCGAGGTCTACAAGACAAGGACAGCTCGCAACTAGCCTAGTTATAGATCCCCATTCAGGAATGACGTCGACATTAAGGTGCAACACTTTCAAGTTAAGCAAACAGAATGAAATGGGAACATCAAGATCAAGATTCACATCAAGCTTCAACACCTCCAATGTCCGACAAGCAAAAATCTCATTTGGCAGCTTACCAGGTTTCCTCACATTAACACACAAGTCAAGCTCCCTAACCCCATGACCGGTTAATGCAAAACATATCCATTTATTAATATGTGTATATTTCAAGTCGGGAAAACAATCACTCTCACACCTATGCCAGTAAAACCTAGCCTTTTGGCCGCATTTAAGGCTAAACCTGGTTAAATTTTCAAACTGGCATGCCTGCAATACACTATCCACAAAACCCTTGAAAGTACCAAAGGATTCTAATAAATGTGGACTATGCAGACAATGAGAAATAGGTGAATGATCAAACTCTAGACTTGTTATCCATGTGAAAACATGCCTCCATCTTCTCGACAATACACTTGTAGCAACTGCCTCCTTTGTCGGAAGGAAAGAAAGTATTTCACCTAATAATTCATCTTGTAAACTGCTGATTCTATCCATACCACCCACCATAATCACATTCCTTCCTGTCATGGTACATGGTTTAATGCCTGAATCCATACTCCTAAAACAAACATTCATGGAACAACTTTGAATTAGAAAGTTCATCATCAACAATTACTAGTATAAAGTAACGTAATGCATCTAGATAGAAAATCATGCACATTTTGTAATACTTCGTCAAATGAAAGGAGAGATAATGTGAAGCTAGGTTCAATGATCAACCACGGCTACTGACATAGCTCCCCCCCCCCCCCCCCATCCCAATCATCAATGACATATTTTGAATATGAATCTTCGTTGAAAACATATAGATTTGTAGTTTCACGGGTTTTAAGCATTGAATAGGTTTTCATCATAATCAGGTGCCCTTCAAGGTTAGCGTCCCGCGTCGACAGAACAATGAATTACTTTTGTCTAGAAAACTTTAGCTCAGGAAAAATGGAAGTATTTATTTTATTAATTGAAATCATACTTATGGACACCAAAATATTGTTAACGAAAAATCTCTCCAAAAGAAGATGACACTTCCCGTATAAATTAGCTAACTTTACATTCATTTTTTCAAACAAAGAATCCTACAAATGTCTATATAGCCCATACCAAATTCCTCGGAACAAAATACCATCCAAAGACTTAAGCTTACATTGTGTTTGGGTTTTGACATTTGTTTTTAATGTTTATTCTCAAGAACTTGACAATACGGGTCGAGGTTAGTTTCAACAATTAGTTCTTCTATCATCTACATGGTTGCACTAACTTTTTGTGCTATTGTTTTTGTTTTGTGTGTGTGTGCGCGCGCTATAAGATCTTAATTGTTCATAATTTTTATGTTAACTCAAATGCATGCTTCTAATTTTGCCTCATCTTTTGGTATTTCATAGTCATCTTTTGAATGGTGGTCTTGGTCTGTACTATTGTTTAATGTTCTTATATCTTTGATCTTTGATTGACATTGATTCAAGCAGGGACGACTCCACAAGAATTTTCATTTGGATGTTTAATTATATTGCTGTGGATTTCATAAATTTTGTGTAGGCTACTATTAATTGGTATACTGAATTAATTGTGTCTAAGTGTTCCTCATCTTTTACGATTTCATTTAATGATACATACCTTTGTTTGATAGTTTTTGGTAAGTTTTTTTTTTTTTTTTTTTAATTTTAGGGTATGATAGTTGATTATCACTAATCATCAAAAAGAAAGTCTATATATTTGAGTTATTTTGACATTTGCTTTTCATTTCAGTTTACCCCATGATAGCTAATGAACCCCATGATAGATGTTATAATTGTTTTAACTATGATCCCCTGAGATGACCTTATTTAGCAATAAAATTCACTCGCCATGCTGGATTCCTGTTTAGCCACAAGCCTCCCCTAAAATCCAGCCTCATCCGCAGTATGCCCACCCCATGTCTACTATGCTCACCTGACGCAAGCAAACCAGTTGCAAATACGATCCCTCCTCCTACCTGCATCTTCACCTTACCTGGCCATAGCTGCGAACGGTATCCTCCCCACCAATAGTTCATGAAGAACGGACGCCAGAAATGTTTCGTGACAGTAAGTTTAGAATTCAGGAGAGTTTGGTTACAAGAGTGCTATACCTAGTATGGATGTGTGTTTAGTAATAAAACTTAAAGACTTGATGCTACGGAACTTTCTGCTACTTTTGCGAAGCTTAATGTGCATTTTATTGCATGGAGTACTTCTTATTCAGTTGTGACCCTTGACTACAAATCAAGATAGTAAGTGAGAAGCCAACTCTTATCAATTACTCCCTTGAAGAGAACATGGTGTATAAACTGCGAAGTGAGTAGTGCTGACATAGAAAAGCTGTTGCAAGATGCACTTTTGTTAAATGTATATTTGCTGCTTTAGTAGTCATTTGTTATGTTTCGGTGTGATCGGCAAAACACGTTTTGTACCTATGTACCTGATTTGGGACTAAAAAAATAATGTAGTACATTTTTCAAGAATAACAACAGATATGCTGCTCAAGAGTCAAGACAAAAAGTCTCCAACAGGTTGTTTCCACATTGCATTATGAAGGTGGAATAGAAAAAATCAAAATCAAGAGATTCTTCAACAAGCCTCGAAATATTTTCCTAAAATCTAATATCAACCTTGGTTTAAGTTTTGTAGCTGTACATTAGGACTCTCAAGTCCTTTTCTTTTCTTCTTATTATTATATTGTACAAATTTTCGGCTAGTTGAAATTTAGTAAATGACATTAGTTACTTTTTACTCAGTATCCTTTGAATTACATATTTACGCTGCGCAAATTAACAGATTGCGACAAACATGATTGTGTTAAAAATAATCCCATATATGCCAAATAAAATTTAGTGGTGAAATCTAATTGTTTACATGCTTAAATCCAAAAAATGAGAGCTTAACAATTTTTAAAAAATTTAAAAATCAAAAAACAAAATTGACAGTTTACCATAAAATGACTCATATAGTCAAATACCTCAAATAAGGCTAAAATGCATGAAAATCCACAAAGTTTAGTGTCTTTTTCACAATAAGACAATTATAAACTTAGTTATTGTGGCCGTTAATTATTTAACGGAGATTGGATATAAAAGCCTTTTTTCACTCACACTCTCTCTCTTTGAGATACATTTGGTGATTTGGATACATGCATAGTTGAAGATTCATTTTGGGTTGTATTAAAATTCAAGTTGATTTCATTAGAATGAGACTCGACATTGGTGGAAGTTGGAACCAATGCAAGAACTCTTTATTTGCCTTCTTTTTTTTAAATTGTTTGTACTCTGATTCACCCTATTAAATCAAATATTGCATTCAAAATCTCTTATTCATCTAAAATGGGTTGTGCGAAGGTGAGAGAAAAAGGGTGAGAGAGTGAAGAAAACACTTTCATATCTAATCTTGGCTAAATATCTAACATGATTCTTAACGGAAGAGCCACAATGATTATGTTTATAATTGTAGGGGTAGATTTATTAGTTTTGAAATTATAAGATTATTGAGAAAAAGACCCTAAACTGTTTTCATATCTAAAGATATGATAAAATACTTGGGAAAGATATTTAGCATATCCAACAACGAGTGCTTCAACCCCAATAAAAGGGAGATCATCTCAAGATTGAAGCAGGCTAGTTCAAATTGAAAGTAATTTATCAAAGGAAAAATTTCATTTTGGGTACCCGACAATAGGCCTAATTGCATTTTGGGTATCCGTATTTTCAATAATCTCATTTTGGGTAGCTGTAAAATTAAAAGGTGTTTCATTTTAGGTCATTTGACTGACGGGGTTAAATTTTCCATTAAAAGCTGACGTGTTACCAAAAAAAAATCTTGAAAAAATCCCAAAAAAATTTAGAAAAATCCCAATAATTGCAGATAATAATAAATATTTTGGGGGAATTTTTTTGTAACTTTTAGGAATTTATTGGGATTTTTTCAAGAATTTTTTTTTCTTAATAACACATCAGCATTTAACAGAATTTTTGACACCTTCAGTCAAATGGCTCAAAGAGATAATTTTAATTTCTCAAGTATCAGGTATCCAAAATGAGATTATTGAAAAGGCGGGTACCTGACAATTAGGCTTAACGTCACAGTAACCAAAATGAAAATTTTCCTTAATCAAATCAGAAACAAAAAGCAAATTCATCATGAACCAAAGGAATAATGGAAATCATAAACTCATCAAAAGTCTTTAGCAGTATTAAGATAAGAACTTTACCAAATTGGCTCACCTCACCCCCTCCTCGAATTCAAAGTTAAAAACACAAAAATTAAAAACACGGTAGTATAAGAGTGAAGCTCAAAGGAGTCTTTTTTCCCAAAATATCAAAACCTAAAATAAAAAAAATTCAAACCCTAAATTTAAATAAAGCATCAATGAAAAAAAAACTTGGGAATCAAATTAAACATCATAAAACCATAAGTCAAAAACATATAAACAGAAATTACAAGAGGGGAAGAAGTGATAGATAACATACCTCGATCGTCTAGTCGTGTGACTGAGCAGGGAACTACACAGCGAGCAGAGCTGAGCAACCACCCAACCACCGTGTCTCGGTGGCCTGGGAGTTTGAACGGGGAAGAAGAAAGTAGAACGAAGAGGAGAGCGTTTTGTTAGATTTGGAATTGGAGTAGGCTTTGGCTTTTGTTTTTCTCTCTCCTCACTAAAAGTAAGTGGTTTAATAAGTGCGGATCCACAAGCCTTAATAAATTGGTTTTAGAACTCTATTTTTTTTTTTTTTTCAAAATAAAAATCAGTTAGGAGTTTTGGGCCAAGTGAGTTGGGTGCCTACGGATCTCCTTGGACCTTAATAGATCCGCCACTGCTAAGTACTGTAAGTAAGTAAATCTCCTCTTTCTAAAGAGTCTGCAAAAGATTTTTTTTTTTTTTTTT
>BSSO01003142.1:0-17235 GCA_030267885.1 Mesembryanthemum crystallinum | reverse complement strand
GAGAGCGTCGCTTGAGAGGGAAGAGAGAGGAGAGAGAATGTTAAATTGTGCGATTTAGTGTGTTTTTGATATTTTTTTTTTCTTATATAGTGCAGGGCCTGGGCTAGTATTAGTGGATGGGCTGGGCTAGTTATTAGTGCAGGCCTGGGCTTTGGTCAACATGCCTCATTGACCAGCCTATATAAGGCTGCCTCTTAGTAGCGTTATCACATATAATATATGAGCTTTTCAGATAGGGTTGCTTAACATAACCGGAAAATTACTTATGTAACCAAAAATTTCCTAACTGTCCCTCCCCAATTTCCCCCCTCCCCTATCTGGCTTTCTCTCTCTAACCATCCAATTTCTAGCTTCCTCTCCTGGAATTTGAAAGACGCCATTATGAAACCATCACTAAATCCATTTTTATTATTTATTTTGATTATCGGCAATTTACCTCAAATCAAAGTATTCTAATCCATTTAACATTGAATTAGAATTACAAGTAGAAATTTTAAAACCACAAAAAAAAAGGTTCCCATCATGAAGAAGAAAATCGAAGAATGCAACAAATTTCGTTTAAAGAATAAATCCAAGCTAGAAATGGGGAACGTGATGGTCGGAGAAGGCAGGGGAAGGGGCTAGTCAAGGTGGGTTGGGCGGGGGAGATATGGGCGGGGTCTGGAAGGGCCGATTGATGGTGGGTTGGGCTTGGCTGAGCGGCACTGGAGGTGGCTAGAGTGGGTAGGGGTCACTGTGGGTGATGGTGGTTGGGCTGGGGAGGTGGGGGTCGGTGGTCGGTGGTCAATGGTTGAGCTAGGGATTGGGGGACGCTGAGAGGTGAGGGGGTAGAGATTGGTGATCAAGTATAGAATAGAGGTGGCATGGGAGGGGGAGGATAGGCCAAGCCTGGGCAAGTGTGGGCTGTCATGGGAAGGGGGAGAGGGAGGGGTGGAGACAGGCCCGTCCATTAAGGAGAGCAATCTGTACCGCACGGGACCCCAAAAAATATGTGGTATTGTAGACAACAACTATCTTTGGCGTTGCTGGACGAAAGACTTCATGTTGTTGGCAAGGGGGAGAAGAGGTCACTGGATGGATTCCTCGTAGCTGCAATCTTTCAATTACTTTCTTTTCTTTTGGCCTTCTACTTTCCCTTCTCCATTTCTACATTCTTCTCATTCACCACTTTATTTCAATTTTTAACTTTCTTAGATGTTGGTGGCTATTCATATATTAAAATTTTGAGTGGAACATAATAAGAAATAATTCTTTAACCGATATTTGTATATAGGCTCTAATATTCTACTTGTTCAACTTTTTACTCACTAATCTTTGGCCCCCTCAATAGAATTTTTCTGGTTGGGTTTATTAATGTGTCTAACTCAGATTTCTCTCAAGTTTCCTTGTCTTTAGAGGTTGTTTTTGTGTATGGTCCAACAAATGTTTAGGCGAAGCATCGATTCTGGGAAGATCTTACTGTTTATTGTAATTCTATTTATCAGCCTTATGCTTTGATGGACGATATGAATGAAATATGTTGCTGTAGTGATAAAGGGGGTGCCCCTCCTACCACCACTGGTTTTGATAGACTTACTCAGTTTATGTTTGTTGCTAGTTTAATTAATATAGTTTTCCAACGCTTGCCCTTTACTTGGACAAAAAAGAAAAGTGGCTTAGACAAGATTTGGGAAAGATTATATATAGAGTTTTGGTTTCACCTTCTTGACTTTCCCTTAGTTCTAATGCGTTTGTCTCTCATTTTGAAATTGGCTCTTCTAATCACTGTAGCATTATTTTACATACAAATCTAGCTGACTTTTTTTTTTTCTCCACATCCATTCCGTTTTGAGATTGCTTGGGCTTTGAAAGGTCTACGAGAAACTAGTTCGAAAAGTATTGTCCTCTAAAATTGAGAGTTCATTTTTGTTTCAGTTTGTTAAAATGAAATTCTTACAAACAAGTCCAAAAATGGTAACATTGTGAGTCAATTACATGATGTTGAATCTGCTTTAATTTCTATTCAATATGATCTTGTGAGTGATTCTTTGAATCATTTTCTTATTGATCATCAATGTAGACTTTACTAATAATTAAAAACAAAAAAAAAAGCATGTCTTATTAATTTTAACAAAACTTATTACTCTCTTCGTTTCACTAAAATATTGACATCAAGAAATTTCACATAGATTAAAGAATTTTTGTTTCGTGTAATACTTACAATTGTGCCCATGGACTTGCGAATTAAATAATTATGGGTGGGTTTGGATAAGAGTAGTTTAGACATTTCACTCAAAAAACCTTTCTATTTAGACCATCTAAAGATTTTAGAGGAACGCCTACAATGGCGATGTCAAGATTTTAGTGAAATGGAGGGAATAGTATCAACGTTCTAAACCTAAGAATCTCCTTTTGGGAGATAAAAGCACGTCTTTTATAAAATTTAAGCCACGATCAGAAATTTTTTTGGAAACGAATCACTACTTTTAAGACCTCGGATGGTATTGCCCACACTGAACCTTCCGGGATTGAAATGGAGTTATCTAAAGACTTTATGTGGTTGTTGATAATTGTAGTACAAATGATGCCCCGATGGATATCTTGTTTCTAAAGTTTGATTATGATACGCTGATTATGGGTGGAGTATTCTTACATATGCGGTGTAGTGCACATATTTTGAACTTGGTTGTGAAAGATGGTTTGGAGGTGATTAGTGGGGGCATTGAGGAAATTTGGGAGAATATTGCATGTTGGATAGCTACTCCAAAACGGCTTGAAAAACTAGAGGATTCCACTCGGTCTTGTAAGTTACTTCAACAAAAAAAGTTTAGTCTTGATTACAAGACTAAGTGGAACTCCTCTTCCTCCTCCTTCCACCATAATTTTTCCCCCACCACCACCTCTAACCTTCACTTTTCCCCTTTAATTTCCTCTATTAATTCCTAATTTTTACCCCCAATCCAAGCGGGCCCTAAGGAGGAATGAATCGGAGAATTGCTCTCAAAGTGCAGTTAATTAATCTTCACGAGCTTGTCTTTGGTGCATTAACTCAGATTTTGGTTGGGATAACATTAGAAACTATGATTAAAGTAGGCAAACTGCATCATGTGCTTCTCGAACTCAATAAGCTATTCCTGCTTCATCGCCACTCTCAAACACTCCACTGCACATCCCTGGAGGAGCACTGCTCGAGGGCTGCTCCCAGGTGTAGTGCTCCTCGAGTGTTGCCGTTGAAAGTGATGCTCCTCCAAGGGGCGAGGATAGCCAATTCCGCCCTATTCGAGTGAGGGGAACAATGTTCGAGTGACCATGCCGTGGGGATTGGAGGAGGAGAGGAGCAGGAGAGCAGGGGGAGTAGTCGAGGAGGGCTGGGAAAGGGTTGATTAAGGAGAGAAAAAATCCATAAGGAAAATGGGGGGAACAATGTTGAGCGGCTATGCCGCGGGGATTGGAGAGGAATAGGAGAGCAGGGGTAGTCGAGGAGGGCTGGGAAAGGGTTGATTAAGGAGAGAGAAAATACATAGGGAAAATGGGTGTCGACTAAGGAAGGAGAGAGAAAGTAGGATATGAAATGACCGGCAACCCTAGCAGTGTCGAGGCAACGATGAAGGCATAGTGAAGATCGAAGGCGGCCTAAGAGGAGAGAGATGGTGGTTTGTAGTTCTGGGAAGGGGGTAATTCAGTCACTACATTTTTCACTTGGCTAGTATTTACTAAAAATGTGGTGGTATTTAATAGACTCCAAGAAAAACACCCCCTAAATTCACATAATCACACCCTAGATTTACAAAAATCACCTCCTAGATTCACATAAGTCAACCCTATTCAAGTATTAGTCATCCCCTAGAATAAAATGAAAGCCCATGTAGGATATAAACTAGTGGCTTCTGATATCCATTTGTGAAAGTTTATGTACAAATCTCATACTTATTTAAAAATTTACGTGCATATTTATCATGATGCTGATTTATAATTGAGCAGTCTTGGGATCACAACAAACCAAATCCACAGAAGTTTGTGTAAACGCACATTTCTTTACTTACAGCCACATACAACATTATCTGAGAGCTCGCTAACCCCCGGTTGTTGCTGCTACTTTCTTAAATCTCCCTGTGCACACAAGCCTGCTTTCGACGATAAGAGAAATTACACACCCATATCCAACTTTCACTTAGGGTTCTAATGCCGGAGTTCTCGTCAGAAATGTTGAAGTTTAGAATCTCTGCCAAAAGAGGTTGGACATCACTATGGTCGCAGATAGATTTAACGTAATATGGACTAGCCAAGTTGGTAGGTCTGCAAACATTATCATGTACAGATTTTGAACATCAAGGGGCCATGCCTGCAATTTCACACAGCATCTATGTCAAGAAAACCTACCACAAGAACCTCAAGAGCTGACCATGTAAGCTTTAACAGAAACACAGACTTAGAAACAACAATGAAGAAACAATTCTGCATTCAACAAATCAGCCAGAGCACTATAAATGAGTGTTACATAGTTTTGGTTAATTAACATGCAGAGGGCAAGGCAGAGTGCCAAAATTTTGACAAAGTTGAGTCCACACTCGACCCATTCATGCATACTCAAAATAACTGGAGATGCACTATCACTCTATGTACTCATCCTCTTCGGCATTTGAATTAGCATATATTTGCTCGAGTTTCTTCAAAGGCAGAAGGCCTAAACAGTCATCTGGTACCAAAAGTTATGGCCCTAAGCCCCTGACATACTCAGAACGAAATGAACTGATGTGTTTAACAATGAAGTTAGCCACTAGAATAAGTTGAAAGAATCTTTCCACGTAGTACAGCCACTCAAATAGACATGCATAAGCTACCAATACCAGCCAGTAAACTTATCTGAACTTTATCCATACCAATTACACATTTGAAACAGAAGACCATACAACAAACAAGCAACAAATTCATCTACTTTTAGAACACACAATTTGGGTACAGCTTAACACAATGGAGAGAAATTTACTTTGAAGATAGTTCGAGTCTGAAATCTCAAGTTCTAGTGCCGCTTTACCAATTTGCATATAAATGATCCCAATTGTTACCAGGTCGGGTTACACTATATACCTCTTTTAAGAAGAACTGCAACACACCCAAGGAGCAAATACGAGTTACCCATATGCTCACAAGTGGTTTGTTAAATGATATTGCTTATATGCTTCCTTACCCCTTAACCAATGCTGGCATGACATTGACACTTCTAATTTCTGTTGCTATTTTTATAATACTCAATATTGAGCAATATCTCATAATGGTTCAACAAATGGCATAAACATCAGTTATTTCTACGATGTCTCCAGGACCAAGCATCGATCAAGTAAACTGAGAATCAAAAGACTTTGACTAGTTGTTATCAACAACACAATCAAACAAAATCCTGCAATCCTCGCAACAACCTTCTTATTTGTCTCCTGTCCATGAAATTTGTGCAAAAAGGGTAACAAGATCAAGCTATGTACCCGATAATTTAAGCCAAATTCAATTGTTCTCAGGAATTCAGGATGGGTTCCCTGAAACTTCCCACAATCACTCCATAATAAAAGCTCAGTTCAATCACTAACGGAAAATGTCACTTAAAAATAAAATCGTCCATATAAGACATATTAGCATTATGTATGGATGCCTAACAAAGTGCAACAAGAGAAGCCACCAGCTGATGCAACTTTGGCAAACGTAAAATCAGCAAGGAAAACAAGTCATTATTACATTTTATCTTCCCAAATTCAGAGACTAAGATTGACAAACGAGAAACCATTAATCCAGTTTCTCCTTTGACGGAAATCTTAAAAATAGAGGCATCAGGGTTGCCAGTGTAGAACGAGAGTTGTTCCTAAGTCTATTTACAGTCAAATCATCTCAAGACAACACCCACCTCAGTAAGATTATTGACAACCAGGTGCTAAAAGCAGTTAAGAACATTGTCATTACGAAGCTGACAGTTTCTTTCTCATTTAAAACTATCAGTGAATATGGATCAAAAGTTTCCATGATATTACTCTCAGGTTTCGTTATCTATTCTTCACCTTTATTATTATATCTAAAAAAAACGAAAAGAAAAGAGAGGAAGAGGAGTCATGTGTTTTCCTTTCTTCTAATGACTACAGGGCAGAATAGCAGTCAACCTGTGATTAAAATTTCAACTGATTCATTACCCCCGGCCGCCCCCGCGCCCCCGCGCACCCTGCACCCCCCCCCCCCCTTGCGGGAAAAAAAAAAAAAGAAAAAAACTAATTCATGAAAAACTGTGTAAGGCATAATTTTGAAACAACTAATCCACATGTAACTCTTTTAGGTCTTCGACATATCAAGATTCAAGAGAAGCATGCTTAAAGAATATTGTACTCTCTGCAGCCGCAATTAGTAGTCACACAGTAAGGTTCTTTCAGATTCATGTTTTTGTGTGTTTTCAATAAAAACACCTCAAAAATGGAAAGTAGTATTCGGAGGTCAGAAGTCAACCATGAAATGATGAATATTTAAGTAAGATTGTTANAAAAAAAAAAAAAAAAAAAAAAAAATTATTTTACCAAAACATTCTTTGATATACTGACCTTGCATTATAGTTTTGTGACTACAACACAAGAGTAAGTGGAGGGGGGGTGTAATATTAGACGAATTGACGTATAACCATAATTCATACCAATTTGGGAGAGTAATTGATAATTATTGATTTGGATGAAGCGATTACAACTTTAAAAAGTGACTATTATTTCTGGACATGTTAAATAGTAACAATGACCATTATCCATCGACAGATGGAATAATATATCCCAGACTTGATAAGAGAACCAAACTAGGAAGGACAAGAGCATCAATAGCATTTCAAAGACCCACAAGATCTTTCCATGAACTGACAGACAGCATTAACAATGAATATTATACCAATAATTGTCCATTACTGGGAACCATCAGAAGATCAGAAAACTAATCTAGCGTTCAACCATAATAGGATTTGATAAACAAAGATGAGAAATCACTGCATACTAGCTATTACACCTTAATTGGGTAAACTAGTACATGACCCCCATTACTTCTGTCAATTGTGCAATTAACTCCTTTACTTTATTTGTAGCAATGTACTCCTACTTTCCTCCAATTATTCAAATTAGTCCTATCATTATTTTCCGGCAATATTCTCACCGGAATGTTGATGTGTCGTCGGAATATATACTCAAAATTATTACTTGATCCTCACAGTCAATATACATATTTTATATAGCAATCAATCTTATTGACTATGACCTTTGACGGAGAAAAGGGAGAGGAAATCAAATTCTATCATGCCTGCAACAGCGAATGCATCACCTAACCAAACAGGATCATTCAACATATGGCTGCTATTGCTTATGCCATAACTGAAGGTACACCATTGCTGGAATTGCACTGCTCCCAGCAATCAGGCTGGCTTGTAATGGTTCCACTGCCGTTAGAGGGAGAACTATTGAATTAGGATATATAATTATATTTAGGCTTATATATTAACTGTATGTTAGATTATTAATATTTTTTATAATATTTCACCGCGGACATATCATCACTCCAGTTAAAATTTTACCGGAAAATAACAATAGTTCTTATTTATGTCATCGGATAAAAGTAAGAGGGGTACAATGCTACAATTAAGGAGTAAGGGGAGTGAATTGCACAATCAACCAAAGATATGGGGGTTAATTGCCACTTTTGGCGCACCTTAATCCATAACAAGAAGTTTGCAAGTTGCAAGAATTATGTTTTCTTAAAGATAGGATAAGAAAAGAAAGGATAGTGCAACAGCTATAACGGCGACTCCAAGTCTCAATTATTTAAGTCATGGGAGAGTAAAATTATCTCAATCGATTACACTCTTACATTTCTGTTTCAAGAGCATGATATACTTACTAATCACAAAACTAAATCAGTTTCAATTGAGTTCTTCCGGTTTGATTTTTCATAAAGTGTTTAAAAAAAAAAAAAAAACAAGATGAAGCAATTTTGACGTTGTTGGGGAACATTAATATATGCAGACCGAAGAGAAAAAGCAATCAGCTTTTGTTGTGATGTTTAACTATCCAAAATTTGTCTGGAATAGAGGAAAAAGAATGAAATAAGTAAACAATTGTCTTATGTTGTTGTCTGTATAGAAGTTGTTTCCATTAAGCTTAAGATCTGTATTCTCAGCAAAATACTGAAATAGTGAAATGATTTCATTTCTTTTTGCCCGTGAACATTACTGAACTATGTAAATCTCTTTTATTCTTGTTTTCTTTGTTTCTTCTTACTCTAAATTATTTTTGTCAATTTGTTCATCAACTCAAAACCAAATTTTGCGATCCTATATCATAAAAGTGGTATCAGCATCCGGTTTGATATTTTGGTAATTTGTCATCATGTTTGATGTAGAGAAATTTGATTGTTTGATCAGCGTTTTGGGCATTTGAAATTAAGACGAGAGCAATTTTGATTCAAGACATGTGAGATGAGACAGATTTGAAGGCTCTCTTTGGAATCTGTTAGCACCCAAATTTGTAATGCCCAATGATGATAACATACAGTAAATGGTCAAAAGACAGAACCTCGGTGTTCAAGGAATCTAGCCTAATAACCTTTGTTTAGCCTTTAGCCCATCGTAAGCCTACCCAAATATATCCAATATTGCGCTCATTGGGAAGTACGCATCGCAAACTTTCCAATGACACTTGATTTGCTTTGAACCAACACCCGGATCAAAAGTTATGGCCTAAACAAGTTTTATAGTACAAAAACCAAAACACCAAAAAATAATAAAAAAATGAAATGACCTCATGATGAGGTCATCATCACCCTAAATCCATGTATTGTCGTGTAATCCCATTGCCCCATCAGCATATGCTGCAAACCAAAAAAAACAAAACGGCAAAATAAAAAAATTAAATAAAAGAAAATAAATCAAACATTCCATCTTTTGATCCAACGGTCTAGATCAATTTCAAGAATCTTCTAACCAAACCGTAGACCCCTAGCCTTCACCTATAAACACACATCTCCCTCATCATTTGCAACTCATCATTTGCAATACACAACCTGGGCATCCCAAACTCGGGTCCCCAGTGAGACTTGTTCGAGAAAACTCAAACCTTTTACTTCTTTTTTGAAGCGCCGTGAGCATCGGGGTTCTGTCCGTAGACCTAGCAATACAGGTAAGTCTGAGCGCACCCTAAACTATTTGATTTTCTTTAGGTTTGTTTTTTTAATATGTTTTTTTTTATATTATTTAGTTTATTTATTTGCTTGTTTGATTATGTTTTTAGTTTATTTGTTTTATTAGTTAGTTTGCTTAGTTTTAGTTTAAATTAGTTTAACTGCTTTAGATTCTTTAATTAATTTATATTGTTGAGAGTGATTAGTAGAAACCGTTTTCCCAAACGGGCTGCTAGGATGCACTCCATCCAAAGCCGTAACCTCGTCCCCAAACCTTGACTTTGGTTCCGACCCAATTTGAAGTCAGGAGGCTCCACACCACACCAAAGGCTGCGTGGGACAATCGGGAAACGGTATTTCTTAAAACCCTAAGTGGTGACCTCCAAATGTCCTTTCGATTTGTCCCTCCGTAACGTCCCTTTCGATAACTGGAGGCTCCCTTAGGCGTGTTTTCATTAAAACGCCAATTCGATTTTTCATTAACTTTTATAAGTTTTTACTAAAACTTATTGGCGACTTCTTTTAAAAGACCAAGTGAATTTGTCACGTGGGGGACCAAACCCCTACAGGTTGTGGTCCCTACAGTGGCGAGTGGCGACTCAAACCCAAAGAAAATAAAATAGTTTAGGGTGCCCTCAGAATATTGCTAGGCCTACGGACAGAACCCGATGCTCACGGCGCTACAAAAAATAACTAAAAGGTTTGGGTTTTCCCGAACAAGTCTCACTTGTGGAGACCCGAGTTTGGGATGCCCAGGTTGTGTGTTGCGAATGTTGAGTTGCAAATGATGTGGGAGATGGGTATTTATAAGTGAAGGCTAAGGGTCTAGGGTTTGGTTAGAAGATTTTGAAAATTGATATAGATCGTTGGATTAAAAGATGGAATGTTTTATTTATTTTCTTTTTTTTTTTTTTGCCGTTTTCTTTTCTTTTTTTTGGTTTGCGGCGTATGCAGATGGGCCAAAGGGATACACGGCAATACATGGATTTAGGGTGATGATGTCATCATCAGGTCACTTTATTTTTTATTATTTTTTGGTTTTTTGGTTTTTGTACTATAAAATTTGTTTGGGCCATAACTATTGATCCGGGTGTCGGTTCAAAGCAAATTATGTGTCATTAGAAAGGTTGCGACACGTACTTCCCAACGAGCCCAATATTTGCTATGTTTGGCTAGGCTTACAATGGGTTAAAGGCTAAAAAAAAGGTTATTAAGTTAGGTTCCTTGAGCATCGAGGTCCCGTCCTTCGACCATTTACTATAGGTTATCATCACAGGGTATTATAAAATTGGGTGCTAACACAATCCAATCATCTTTCGGACAAGGTTTTGGAAGAAGCTGTGAAGGAGACTACATTAGCTAGCTTGTGCTCAAAAACGAATCATAACAAATGCCTGTAATTGAAAAGCAGACTTTATTATCTTTGTCTCCTTCAAGTTAACCCTTTGACTACTCATCTGGATGAATACTTTGTTGTCATGGATTTGCAAAATATAGACATCACACTAGATGATGAGGATTTAGCCACAACAATGCTATGTTCACTATTCAGATCATATAAGCATTTTAGGGAAACCATACTCAATGGATAAGATGAATTGAGTGTTGATGATGTTGTGGTATGTCAATCATAAAATAAGTTACAAAATCAGGCCTATTCTAGTTGGTGTAATGTAGGCTGGTTGGTTAATTGAATTCCAAGGCGGCATTATTGGACAATGGGCAAAAGAAAACAAGGAAAGCAAGCTCAAACAATAAAAGACAGATTTAAATATTCTGCTACACAAAAATTTCAGCTTTGCAACTTAACATCAGTGGGAGGAGTAATTCACCAAAAACTCAAAACAGAAAACTATGCATCTTACTGATTCAGGCTCCTATCCTTTGAAATACCTTCATTGTGCATCGTGTCTTTGATAGAATAAACACAAAAATCACATTTTGAAGATCGGCTTTAGGCTAATATACTGTCAAAATACAACCAATTAAGCAGTGATCACAGAGCAGATGTGTACTGAATCAAGTTGGTACTGATCCTAGGCTAAGTATAGAATTGACTAAGACTTGCTAATCTCCCGATTGATGCTGGAAGAGAGACTTTGCAGCAACTTACAAGCAACAGCAGCAAACAGCAGAGATCCGGTGGTTTCCAACAATGGTGGTGGTCTGATTCTGAACAATTTTTCCTTTTTTCCTCTAGTTATTTTGTTTGGTTTTGTTCTTTGAATGAATCTACAGGAATTAAATGATCGTTTGGTTTACGTTAGGAGGCGCAAGAATGGATCTCAGGCTTGTGGGTTGTAACTTGTAAGTGCAGCAGTAGCAGTATGGACAGTTAGGCCTTGATACCAATTTGCAAAAGGATCCTCCAAACCCCCTACAATTTCGAACAAGGATTATGGGGAAATTCTATGAGCAAAGACCTACAGAGAAGCAAAATAAACTATTTTAGTCCAAACAAAATCATTTCGAACAACCTGATCCCCAAGTATCCGGTTATCTCTCTATCCATGTACACCTTACGAGGGCAACCATAACACATCTCCAGAGGATCTCCCCCTCCTTTATACAGCCAAATCCTCTCTTGATTTTCCTTTTTCATTGTCATCTCTCTCCTTTCCCTCCCGCCAAGCCAATGAACATTGGCAAACTTCTGGTAGGCTAGAAGAAGACAACAGAGGAGGCGGGTTTCTGAATGTTTGCTCCATTTAAGCTATGGGTCAAGTATGCTTGAGCTATTCCATGCACATATTATCCCGTCTATGCCGTATTTTGATTTTTGGTGTATTCAGAAGTTGGATCTGTTTGAAATAGTCGTTAAGAGGTGTTTTCAACACATTTCTCAGTCTTTCAACAATCCGGCCCTCTCAAATGATTTCAAGGATGCAGAAAATGCCTAATGTTTTTGAGTGACTCAAGCAAAGATTTATAGAGAAGCTAGTAGAAAACTTTGTGCTTAACACATCAAGAAGAGCTGTTTTCCTGTTCCATCCAAGTGCACAGAGAATTGCAAGTTTATCATAGTACCAGAGGATCTTCACGTCCTGAATAGCCCCAAATACCTCTCAACTATAGCTTTATCATTACCAGCAAATTAAGGAAAAAAAAACACTCCAAGCTCTTAAAAGAGAACAAATAATCTTGTGCAAATAGGCCCCAAGCAACTGCACATCATACAGGGCCGTCCATAGGGAAGTGCAGAGTGTGCAACAGCACAGGGCCTCCAAATTCTAGGGGCCCAATACGTCTACCCAACTCGTTAAATTTTTTAAAAAAAAAAAAAAAAGAAGAAAAAGAAAAAGAAAAAGAAAAAGTATTCGATGTTGTTGACCTGAGCAATTCGCTCTGTTCCCGAAACAAGGCGTCTATTCCCCACCAGTTATGCCGTTCTTCTTCTTTCTCTACCCAAAATTGATGTGAATTCCAAGACTAAAATTCTAATTAAAAGCTTTCATTAATGGTGAATAAACTCCTCTTCTCCCATCTCATAAATTACTGAGTGGAGAAAATCAATTTCACTTAGTTCTTTCATCTCCTCCTCTCTCCGTGGGTTCATATAGGATAATGAAAGCTTTGGCTTTGACAATAATGGTGGGATGCTAATCAAATATTCTACCCCACAAATCCCATTCGTGAGAAGATGCAAGGACTAATGGAGTGCTATATGTTTGATCTTATTGATCGTTTGGACTATTTGCTAGGCCGTATTGCTATCAAGGTTAGGTTTTCCAATTGTTGGCTTTCATTGATTATATTGACTCATATTGCTCTTCACATTATATGGTCACTTTTTGACTTCTTTCTTTTTTTTTTTTTTGTTATTATTATTACTACTACTGTCAGTATGATGGACAACTGAAGAAATATGGAGTAAATTATGTGTTGGTACCCTTAATTTTTATTTTAGAAGTGAACAGGTTGGGGCTACTTTTTTATAATCTTGCTGGTGTTTATGTTGAGTGGGCTTTTTTTCTTTCATTTTCTCAAAATCTTTATTTTTTGGGGGTTCTCAACATGTAGTATGTATATAATGATTTGTTTCTTAGTTCTTATTGTTTTTGTAGTAAAAACCTGAGTTCTTAGATGTTTAGTGTCAACATCTCAGCGAATTTTTAAGTCATAGAAGCTAGGTGTTTGTTACTTAGGACTTGGCTTAATGTATATTAAATATAACATTAAAAAGTTGTATTACTTTTGTTGTTGGGCCTAATTTTTAATCTTAGCACAGGGCCTCTCAAATGTTTGGGACGGCCCAAATCATAAATCTAAGCTCTAAAACCCCTAAACTTAAGACTGAGAATCACTATCAACTCAAGACTTCAAATAATCAAGCAATAACTCTTGTGGTACTTTTATTACTGCAAAAGATTGTGGTGCTCACTCCACAAAATCAGCAGTCCCACTGAAAGCTTCATCTAAGTATTTTCATGTAGTTGCATTCATCAAGTCTTAGGCCATAACAAATCTATAGCGTGGGAATGGATCCAGTTTAAGTCAAAAAAGGATTTGTCAAATTTTACCAGCATTACAGCCACGTAACAATTCTGAATATAGGGTAGATATCCAATAATTTCATGGGTTTTCCATAAAAAACGATACATGAAAAATAAAAGAAGATTCTTCTTGAGCAGAGAAAGGAGAGGGCAAGATTTATCGTTCTCTTCTAGGTCATCAGCAGTACAAGCTTAATGAGAAAAAGAATGAGGGCGAGGGTGAGGGCGAGAGAGAGAAGACAAAAAGACAGATATCTGGTGGGTGGGATATTCAAAACTCAACTTACATTTTCCAAAATTAATGAGAATAAGAGTGAGGGTGAGGGTGAGGGTGAGGGCAAGAGAGAGAAGGCAAAAAGAGAGATATCTGGTGGGTGGGACACTCAAAACTCAACTTACACTTTCCAAAATATCATTTGTACGTCTTGGTTATGCCCTTTGCTGTTCAGAGGCATAAGCAGGAAAGTAAACCAGCAGAACAATGCTGAATGTGCTACCATTTTACATTTCTCAGTAAAAGTAATACAGGATGCTCGACACTACTAAAAATTCCCTATATTGGCCTATTTAAAAGTACATATTAGACAGAGATGGCACAGCTAAAATTATGAGCACAACATCAATGAATACAAGCAAGATAGCACCTGAAGATACTTTGCCATGAAGAAAACACCTGATGGATAATAGTCAACTTAAACGCAAACTAGAAATTTATACTTGATGCTCATGTTCGAAAATATCAAAAGCTGCATTTCATAACCCATGGAAATCTCACTCACTATGAAAGATGAAAGCAACGACTAAAGCTAACCCGTGCATTAGGCAAGAGAAAAAATATATGACAAGAGACCTCATACCTGGATAACAATGAACTTGCATCTACTAAAAGATCAAGCTCACATGACATATTGTGAACTCCTAGCAGCCATACTTGAAACATGAGCCTGCATCTGAGTAGCCCTGACTTTTGCAGATGTAGCACGATGGAAAAACTGCTCCCGTGACAACAGCCTCACATTCTTCAAATAGTGATCAAACGGAATCACCCCATCCTGAACTGCCTTATCCAATGAATAGATCACATCCTCAATCGCCAAATCCAATGCGCTCGCCTCAAGCATCTGCTTCGAGAGAGCATCACAAGGCTCAAAAGCATCATCCACATCCACATTACCCAATTTAGTCATCTTATCTTCGTTTTCTCTCAACCACCCTTCTAACACATCCGCATTCATCAAAACCATCTGCAACTGTTGCTCCAATCCTTCCTTCTCATCCTGCATCTCTTTCAACCCATTGTTAAGCTGTCCCTCCCGCTGCCTCAACGCAGCTTGGGCATTAAAAAGCCCATCCATCTCCGCCTCCCTCGTCTTCCTCAACCCAACAATATCACCATTTACCATCTCCACAAGCTTATTGACCGCATTCCTCTTAAAAACCTCATTGGGATCATCAGTACCAACCGCAGGCCTTTGAGGGGACGGGGGCATAATCCGCCCACTACCCCCACCCCCATAAGGCGAAGGTGGGAAAACCCTCGATGGGGGCCGAGGCGAGTCCATCATAGAACCCGAAAACCCCGACCCTACCGACCCCAAATTAGGATTCAAATTAGGGCTAGGGTTAGGGTTAGGGTTTGGCCTCCTCTGAGAATACAGAGGCGGGTCTCGGCCAAAATAATGGGTCAAATTACGACACAAATCGACAAGATTAGAGCTAGGATAAATCCAATTCTGCAAGTAAGGAATTGAAACTAACCCAGAAGGCGTAACATGAGGGTGAGGCCGCTTGATGATCATATCGCTTGTGGGATTAACGTAAACGACAGGTGGGTGACGAGGGTAAGACTCCATTAACCAAATTACAACAGGGATGTTGTAGGTGACACCATGGTACGCCATTGGAACAGTCCCATCAGCTTGTAGGAGATTGACGGAGCGGCCATCATTGTGTGTAAAAATGGCGGTCTTGGGCTGAAGAGAAGGAAAAGCTTCGGTGAGAGAAATCAGGTGTTGACGGATCAGCCATTTGACATCTTCCGAATACGGAAGCGCCGATGGGCCTCGCTGTGAGAGAACATTGCTCAGGAATTGCATTTGCGAAGTCAGAGGAGGATCGGTTGAGTGATTGATTGATGAATGTGTAGCTGGTGGTGAGGGAGGATGGAGAGAGGGGGTGTGTTTGGATTGGCAGCTGGGTTTCTTGGAGGGATAACAATGGAGGGTCAAGGTGGATGATGTTGGATGTAGTTGGATGAATTGAACCAGGGAAAGAGGCAAAGAGGAAGAAACTTCTACGAAATTGAGAGTGGCAAGCTCTCTTTTTCTCTCTTTCTTTCTTTTTTTTTTTTTTTGTTTTTCTTTTTTTGTCGGTTCGGCGTGGCTAGAGGGCACGTGTAGGTGCTCCTCGATATGCTTGAACCCTGGTCTAGTGTATAAAATTATTACTTTATGTTTTTTTATATCAATGCTGTAAAACGGCACTAATTTTCATTAATCAACAAAGCATCATAAACAAGAGCATCCAGCACACGACTAGGAAACTCCGACTCCCAAACACGACAACCATACTCCCACGGGCTAACATGAGCTAGCTCATGGGCGACTTCCAAACTAGACTACTGAAATAAACGCTATAATCAACAATGTCATCAATAATTAAATCAAATTCACTTAAACCTCTATGACTTGACTGGAGGGCGTTAACGATTTGCAAACAGAAGCTTTCCGCAATCACATGATGGAAATTTGGGGTGTTTGCTAATTTAATTTCGAACCAAACAGCTTTTGCTTCCGCTATTGCGATGTCCCACTCCTCCACAAAGATCATTATTGTACCCACAATAGGCTCACCATTCGCTGCTCTACATATAATTCCGATGCCGGTACCTGAAACACCAATTCGCCCTGCATCCACATTAATTTTGACCATGTTTTCTGGTGGAGGGGACCATCTAATGCTTGGCTTTGGCAGCTGCACTCTCTGTTGCTGTGAATTAAACTCCATTTCACCCAAAATCTTGTTAATGTACTACATTATATCATCCATTTGCAGTGGGCAAGTCTCAAAAATTCTTCTGTTTCGCCAGCCCCAAACAGCCCACGCTATGGTGCAAATCTTCACCACTTCCAACTCACTTAAAGTTAAAACTACATCTTTTAGCCACATCTTGAAGCTAATTCCCTGGTGCGGCAACAAGTGATCCTTCTCCATCATGCTCCAAACAGCTCTAGCAAATGGGCAAAGTAGAGTAGCATGTTCTGCGTCCTCCTGGTATGAGATACAGACATCACATTCAGCGTTAATAGTGTTAATCCTTCTGTGGAGTCCCTCTTTCATTGGCAAAGCCTTATGGCAGGCCCTCCAAATGAATATTTTAACTCTTGGCATCATTTTTAGACACCATATTTTCTTCCATATGCACAATTTAATTTTCGAAGGGCCAGCAATAGATTCTTCATAACTGTGGTGAAAAGCAGCATTATATGCACTTCGGGCAGAGTAAATACCATTCTTCTCAAAACTCCACATCAATTCGTCTTCCGACCATCTACTGCTAAGGGGAATTGAAAGTATATGTTCCACC
>BSSO01003141.1:0-17240 GCA_030267885.1 Mesembryanthemum crystallinum | reverse complement strand
ATTCTTACTCAATTTTATGAGTTGTGTTTCAGTTTTAAATTTGTTATCGACTTTTATGCTGAAAGTGTGTTGTTTCCCATGTTTGATAATGAGAACAATGGTGTTAGATTCCAAGTTTGATAATGAGCAAAGTAGCTTCAATTTGTTGGTAATGGTGGAACACAGGGGAGATAGAGTGAAAGAGAGGAAAAAAAAAAGTAGGGAAAAAATGAATAATTAAGAGGAGAGGGGCATTTTAGTCTTTTCATATTTATTTTTTAATTTAAAATTTTTAAACCTTATAAATTTAACGGCGTTAGTCCATGGGGTACGGAAATTGTTAAATCCAAAGTTCAGGGATACCGCTGGCATTTTGCGAAAATGGTGGATACCACTGGCATTAGGCCAAAGTTCAGGGGTACTGTAGGAAATTTCCGTATATTAATTTAGGGATGACTTGAAAGTGATATATGGGGTAATTCTAAATTAGTATAGGGTGACTTTCATGAGTTTATAAATGACTTCAGATTAATACGAGGTTACTTTAAATCAGTTCAGGCGCTTAAAACTTTAAGCTACACCATATTACTTTGAAAACTTTCAAAAATTTAAAAATGACTATGAAGCCTTATAAGGTGACTTTAAAAATTTTATGGATCACTTTGAAAGTATATGGGTAACTTTAAAAATAATTTAAGGTAACTTTTAAGCAATATATGGTAACTTTTAAGATTATATGAGTCACATTTATGTTCGTTGGGCGGGGGAATGGAAAGTAAAGAAACACAATGAAAAAAAAAAAAAAAAAATACTCCCTCCTTCCTTTGTAAACCTTAACAAACCACTTAAATATTTGTCCCTTGTGAACCTTAACAAACCAAGTTTTACACTTTAAAAATTCAACAATATATCCATTTACTATTTTTATACTAAAATAAAATAATCCAATACTCTACCTACGCCATTACCCTCTCCCAACTCCCTTACACTTTCACAATGAAAAATTGACCCACTCACCTTATAATATAATTAAAAATTAGCCACTCACATTATAATACATTTGGAAAAAATGTAAACTCTCACAATTTTTCCTCAAACTCCACACAACAAATGTTTTGTTAATGTTTATTTAAATAACAAAATAAATTCCATGCATACAGAATCAATCACCTTAAAATCGTGAATAATGTAATAAACCAAAAGCAATGGATGTCAGATGGCTGAAGAAATGAATATAAAAAGAAATCAGAATAAATTAAACAAAGCACGAAAGCGTGATATTTCGAACTTGGTGGTACCTTTAGCGCCTAAAATGAAGGATTTGTGTCCCGTCAGTCAAGTAGAAATTAATTGGGACTATAATATATATGAATATATTATATGAGATAGCAAATTCGTACGATTTAATAATCAATATGTTTAAACTAGAAACCGCTATTGATTGATGGACCAATTGGTTATTGGGCCATAGCTAACTTTGGTATGAACCTAATGGGTCACACATATGTTAAGGAAACTGTTCATGTGAGACTGGACTTAGAGTCCAGAAGAGAAGATAAGACAAGGAGTGACATGGTCCCAAGATGCTATGTACACGCAAAGACCACGCGGGCCTCATGGGCCGTGTGGATTGGCCTTGTAAGTGGGACATGAGGCTTAAGCCTCTTGTCTCCACTTAGGTTCTTAGATTAAACCCAGTTAATCTAGTGTTACTTACTTAAACCCAACTTAGAGTAGGTTTTTGTAAGGAATTGGAAATACGTGAAACACTAGCTATTTTTTTCTAGCCTCTCTCTCTATAAAGTGTCACATAACCAAACTGAGATTAGTAGTCTATTTATCGAACTAGCAATCGAATTTGGTGGTCAATCATTGACGGGTGGAGTATTAATTAGAGGGATAACATTTGGGATCCTGTTATACATCGATTCGTTCAATCGAAGAGGAACTCACGCTTCAAAAAGTAATAACTTTATGATTCATATATCGCTATGTGTATAGATTCTGTTTACAAGATTATTTCGTTATATTAGATCTAGTCATGTAAAACCTTCATAAAAACTGTACTCCAAGGCTTCCAACCAGTGAAGCAACTAGAGTAGTTTTTTGTAGGAAAAAGAGACAAATAAACCAAACCGCAAACTAAACAGGAAAAAAGAAAAGAAAAGAATTTGAACCTTGCCGTGGCCCAAGTAGTTGGCCTTATAGCAGCTCATCTAATCCTTGGACCATTTCACAGGAGCCTGACTTTAACAAGTCTCCCACTTAGGTTACTGTTACAAAGCATTCAAGAATTAGAGTCATACTTGATGGTAGAAAAACATATCATATCAAGTTTATTGAAGAACATAAATGTATGTTGATAATTTAACTCTCTTATAGATGCTTAAAATAGTTAGAGTTAGGTTAAAACTCGTATGATTTAAAGCAAGTTTTTTGTGATAATATATGACTATCAATTGATCTTTAAAACATCGCTGGTAGCACCAATACGAAACACAAGGGAGAGCGAGGGTAAGGCCCTGTTCAGTTATAGATTCTTTTTTTTTAGTTTTCTAGAAATTTAAAACTATCCTACAAACCAATGTTTTCTGAAAAAAGCGTTCCAATTGTGAAAATTTTCCCAAAATTTTCTAAGAAAACAGCTCTCTAATTTAGAACGAGTCTAGAAAACATCAAATTGATGGTTTTCAAACTTTTTTAGATTTTCCCTTACAATTTCAAGAGATAGTTTTCCAAAATTTTCAACCCTCCATTCACCCCTTCACTATCCGGTCACTTCTGCCTATTCATGATGCCATAGTTAGTAGTTACCGCCGGACAACCACCATCGGTGGTGGTTGGAGGCTACTGGAGAAAGTCGAACAAATATGGCCTCCCATCGCTCGCAAATTCGAACAGATCTGGTTGGCCATCGCTCGCAAATTGAAAAAGAAAGGGGACGTAAGAGGGAGGGGGTAGATGGGTGTGGTCGGAGCTTATGAATGAAGGAGATGGTGTGGTCGGTGCCAGCGGTGAAGTAGGAAAGGAAGTAAGAGGGACAGAGTAGCGAGGTGTGGGCAACACTGAAGAAGTGAGAAAAGAATGGCAAAGTCCGGTCCAGTTATATTTCAGTGGGGTGCATGAAGCTGTGAGGAATTAAATATTGCAGTATACATGGTTCTCTTATTGATCATCCCCCTTTAGGTACTTGGGGGTGCCCTTATCTACTTCTAGACCGACTATTAATTAATATCCACCGACCCCTTATTGAGAAGCTGCAGAAGCTAGTCCATCACTGGGCTAATGCTTATTTGAGCTATGCTGGTAAGATGGAGCTTATAAATTGTCCTTTTTGGGATAATCCCTATTGGTGTATTATATTCATTCTGCCCCAAGGTGTGGTTGATATAATAATAGCATATGCTCTTCCTTCTTGTCGGGCTTTACTCCTAGTCTTCGATGAATGAACTTCATGAGTTGACAAGCTTTGTGTATACCCTATATTGAGAGAGGTGTTAACATTAAAGAATTTTTAGCTTGTTGTGGCCGGCCCTCCTTGCTCCCTTTGCAAAGAATGGATTACCAAGTATTATCTGTATAATAGAGGCCTCTGGCAGGTGGAGGGCAGACAAAATGAGTCTAGTATGTGGAGAAGAGTTCTACAGTTAAAAGATGCGATTGTGAATAAAGTTTCAGATCAAATATGCTATTGAGACTTTTCAAAGCTGGAAGGACAAGGGAAGTTATGTATTAAGAAATCTTATGGATTGTTTAAAATTCATGGGCATAAGTTCCGTCACACAAGAGTGGTTTAGGAGCCTCTAACAATGCCTAGACACATATTTATTGCTATCCTTGCTAGTTTTAATAAGCCAGCCATAATTGACAAAATTCAAAAGAGGGGTATTTCTTTGGTCAAAAAATGTGCTCTGTGCTAGACTCAGTGTGAAACGGCTAGTCATCTCTATTTCTCTTACTAGTACAATAGGGAGATCTACCATCAACTCCTAGCCTGGATCGAAATCAGAAGAGCCCCACTATCTCTTAGACACGATATGCAATGGCTCAAAGCTTCATGCTAGAGGGAGGTCACAGAACCTGATGATGAGGATGGAGAGAAGCACTTTCAACTACAATGTGTGAAATACGGAGGAAAAGGATCCTCATATTGTTCAAGGATCGACATAGATCTCCAGATAGTATATAGCTTCCACTACACCATCTATGTGAACAAATCATGGCATGATGTAAGTCTTTGTGTTTGTTTTATTGAGTTGTAAAAACTGTTAGTGTATCATTTGATTGATCCTAGGGTATTCCACATACATTCTCTACCATTTTTCCAAAAAAAAAAAAAAAAAAACTAAACAAACCTCATATTGTGACATTTGATATGTATACTTGCTACAAAGATGACAAAAAAAAATACCTTACCCGTGACTATTTATTTTAGCATTGCCTTTTTTTCGACACAAATTGTATTTTGATACATTATATACTGCCAATTTACTTGATGGTTATTTTTAATTACACGCAGATAGGTGTTTTTTATATCCAGTGCAAAATGGGTATTTTAACTTCTGATTTGTTGCAGATACACCCGTTTAATGCTCTATAGAAGAATCTCCGGTGAGATTTTACTTTTGAGGCTTTGCAAGGATTTTTTGGCATTTATTTTCATTTTATCTTGATTTCCCCTCCTTTGTTTTTCTTTCTTCATCTCTCCTCTTCTTCCTTTTCTTGAAGATGTGTTCCCTCCAGGCATTTCTCACTCAATTGCTTCTACAAAACCCTCTTGACTGGGTTGAATTGATGTACTACCAACATTACTTCACTCTCAATTCTGCACCTGGTGCCCTCAATTTGATTTCCTCTTGTTAGCCTAACTCAAACGTCTTCCCTCTTCAACTAATTTTTGGGTCTTCTCTCTTCTGAAGGGAACAAAAGGGAGAAAGTAATAATTAGAAACTAAATGACAGAAAAATAAGTGAAAATGAAAAAAATGCCCAAAATGCCATTTAACTGGATGGAAATTAAAATCCCACCGGAGATTCTCTCATAGAGCAGATTATGGGTGTATATGCAATAAATTAGAAGTTAAAAATACCCATTTGGCACCGCAGATATAAAAAAATACCCATATGGCAAGACAGGGTAATTAAAAATTCCCAACTGGTAATTTGGCGTATTATACACAAATGAGCATTTGTGTATGTATATTCCAATACTAGTATTCTTTATGTTATATTTACCTACTATTGAAAAATATATAATCACTTTATATGAATTTTGATATTAATATATCAATTTTGACATTTAGTAACTAGATATACATTATAAATAAATAAATAAATAAATAAAACTGTAACAGATAAGATGGTTGGGAGGTAGACTTATTCCTACAAAAATGGTTCCACAAATAAACTTTGTATATGTCCCATTGAAATTTATCATTCAAGAAATCGATTCGCATTCCATTCTCATTCATCCCCACCCGAGAGTCAACTCCAATTTATGATTTTTTCCTCCAACAATAACTATTTCCAAAAGCGGGTTCTCTGAATTCAAACAATCAGAGTTATATCATAATTAAGATCACACCTCCAGCCAGACAAACTGTATCTCATGCCAAAAACGACTTATATTTTTGGATGTNAAGGAACAGACAATACCCTACCCGTCACTTTCCGAAATCGTATTTTGAGATTGTTTTCTTGGGAATTCGCTACTATAAATCAAATCCTATCCAATCGATCCAATCGAGTCATATTTCCACCATAACTCGTCATTTCAATCATCTCAACAAACTACATCCATATCCATGCACATATGTTAGCTAATACCACTGATATTAGTAATGTAATTCCCCATCACAAGAATAAGCAAAATTTACCGATAACTACCTTTTAAGTTGCACTTTTTGCGAATAGCTACCTTATATTTTTTTTTTTAATAAATAACTACCTTATAAGAGGTTTTCGTTTGCTGATCACTACTTATGTCATTATCCGGCCAAAAAAACCACATGAAAATACCTAAATGCCCTCAGTTTAATGAAGAAAATGTTTTTTCTGATCTTATTTTCCCTATAATTTCCTTCCCCTTAGAGATATTTTTCAGATTTTCGAAAATGAATTATTGCATATAATTTGTTTTTCAAATAAGAGGGAAATAAATAGCAAAATAGGTGAGAAATTAAATAAATAGAAAGGATAAATAAATATACACATTTATTCAATAATGTAGGGGTATATCGGTCAGTTAATGCATATTTTCGGACGGAAAAGGGTACAAGGTAGTGGTCAACAAAGCCTAATCTCTTATAAGGTAGTTATTTTCAAAAAAAAAAAAAAAATATAAGGTAGTTATTCGCAAAAAGTGCAATTTAAAAGAAAGTTATTGGCAAATTTTTCTAAGAATAATAAAAAAAATTGTTACTATATTGTAAAGTACAAACTAAAGCCACATTCGCACATCACTACCATAGTAAATAAGAGTTTCCATATAACTATGCACTAATAATAATTATGCAATTGCATGACCAACCTTATCTTTAGCTAAACCCCACTTTACATTTAAACTAATTTATTACATATATAAACTTTAGTTACACAACACTTTTACCCACAATAGGAAAATATTGGCAATATAAACAGTAAAAAGAGTGAATCCCCACCCTGTAATGGTTATCCCCACCACAATAAAGGCACTAGGTTTTAAGGTTACATTTTAACATGCCATAAATTCCGGATTTTTTTTCCATGAAAATTAGGGTTAGTGGGTCAAACCTAATTATACTTACTCACACTTTTTACCACTCGCCAGCACTTAAAGAGAAATCTCATGCACGCACTAACCAAAATTCATATTTGTACAATCTCACGAGCGCATTAAGGGATGAAATCAGAAAGATATTTATGTCCTAAATTACATCGATAATACCCAAATATCTTCTTTTTTTTCTTTTTTTTTTTCTTCTGAAAACCCTACCCTTTTGCAATATAAATAGCAGAGGAAAGAGAGGGTACAACACACTACAACATCTACTAGATAGATAACAAAAAATAAAAACAAATCACACAATAAGGAGTTTTCTCTCTCCTCTCTCTATTTCTTCTGTCTCTTATTTTTAGTCTCTCTATTTTCTCTTTCTTGGTGGGAGTTCCGTTTTAGATCCAAGTCAAGCAACCCACTTCATTTCCCCCATCTTTTTTTGCTCATTTCTCAGTGATCCAGGTCAGTTTTCTCTCCCTTTTTCCATTTTTATCTTCATAATTTTTGCTTTGTTATCACCTAATGAGCTGATTAACCACATTATTGTTGTTGTTGGTTTCGATTAAAGGTTTTGGATTAAAGGTTGTATCTTTACTAATTCTATTTGCTCGTTTCTTCAAAGGTTATGTATTTTTTCTTTTCCCATGGTCAGTGTTGGTGGGGTATAAGCTTTATTTTAGTGGAGCTACTGATGATTATAACTATTATTAATTATTTTTTTATGTTTGGGGTTACATTTTTTTTTTTTTTTTTTTTTTGAGACTAAACCATAAAATTTATTATTTATGAGTATTTAAGTTTAACCGTAAAATTTTTTATTAGCTTTTGTTAAAGGTGATGACTTTCTATGACAAATGGGTTTAAATGTTATGATGTGAACAAGTTTTGTGGTATTCTCAATTTTGGAACTCCAATGGTTTTTATATATTTATGTGGAATATGGATGGTTTTTGATTAAAAGAAAAACTAGTGTATTTTACAACTCAAATCCAGGAGTTATTTGATGTTACTAGTTGGTTCAATTGTCACTTGGTTCATGCATGTTTTTAATTAGGGGGAAATCTTGTTGATTTATTTTAAATATATTGTAGTCTTTATCTTTGCCCTCATTTGAGATCTAGGGTTTGCTTTTTTTTTTTTCCATTTTTCTTTTCGTGAATTCATTTTGATCGGGTTCAACATATAATGCTATATATATAGTGCTAGTTGCTAATTTGTGATCGCAATCCTTCCATCCTAAGCGGTTCGTGTTTGTGATACGGCTTCAACTCCTATGTGAAGGTCAAGTCATTGAGTGTGGGCTTATGAATTTCATTTGATTTCATACACTTGGTTATTGCTTTGACTGCTTTTAATTTGACCTTAATTTATGTTATTTTTTCCTTGACATGTTTGGTGTAGAGATCTAGTCACTTGAGGTAAAAGTTCATCATGCGATCCCATTATGCGCTATAGATTGTGCTTTTATGGTTTCATGTAATGCTTTAATCCCATAGATATTTATTGATGTCATTTTGCCAATGTAGAACTTAGAATTTTGTGTATTTATGTATGAATCTAATTATTTGTTATTTATTAATCAATCTCTAATCAATAGGGTTTTTAAATCGCTTGTCAATCAAATGACGGCTCAAGAATGAATATGTTTAATTAGATTTCATGGTTAACCGTCGCTTTTTATTGAGCACTCAGTATAGCATTCGCATGGCTTGTTATATCCTTGGGTTTCTCTTTTGTGATATATGATTCCTCTAAAATTATTAATTCATATTAAATGATTTTCAATAAGTGATCATGATTTCTTAGGTCCTCTAAGGATATTTCGATTTGCTTGTAAAGCAAGTGTTTAGGAGGTGACAAGACCTTGACTCGTTGACTTGTGTTTACTCCTAAGTTCTATTTCTTGTGATGAGTATGTACTCTTCAGTATCTTCGATTGTCTGATACTAAGTGTGTACTGCGGGATATGATCTCGAAGTTTCAGCTTCCAAACAATTGATACCTTCAACATGGTGAATACTGGTATGGATTTAAACCACCCAACATGTGATTCAGCACCTATTGAGAACTCTTCTGGTCATCAGAAGAGCAACAAGAATCCAGTACTGGAGTGCGGGCATTCCTCTATACGGTAAGGTTCAGGTCTCTTAATTTTTATGATATCATTTCTGTAATGAGTAGCTAAATTCATGAATTGAACTTGCTTGAACATATAACTCCCAAATGTATGAACCCCACATTAGTATATATATCACAATGTATTTCAGTCAGTGAGATCTACTCGAGTATTCTGCTTCACTTTGACTTTTGTCTTATGTTTCAGAGTTTGCAATTTATCTTTTAAGGATCAGCTAGCAAACCATTAACAGAAAGTTGAAAATATATAATTCTGCTCGGGCATGTGACATCTCTCATATTTCCAGGGGCTGCATTTTTTTGCACAATATTCTACATATTGCTTTGTTGTTTTCTTCTAAATTAATTGCGACCGTCTTAAAAGACTTGGCCAACTATCATTGTTTGTAGTGGGTACGTTGCAGACATTCGGAAAAGTCCAAAATGTTGTGAGTTAATTAGGAGGCCCTACCTAGTAGGTGAGCCTGATTAACTCTTTTAAATCCTTATGTTTGTGGTGATGTAAACTTTGTTGATGGTTTTGGTGACTAATATAACTCGCATATTTCCACCAAAAAAAAAAAAACAAAAAGATGGGTTCTAAGTTCCGCCTTCTTCCTTAGGACCCGTAACCGATAATGGTGGCGTCCAAAAGAAAGATGATGGAAACAGAGAGAGTGAATCATCGTGACAAATTCAATTTTAAAGGGAAACCGCATGTGGAATTGTGGATCCCTGAAGTTGGAGAGAGAGGTGCCGAATTACACAGTATTAAGCTATGCAGGTTTGAATATCCCATCTCTTATGTTCTACTGAATTGTTACCATGACTACCTTTGTGTTGTGTAGATGTGCTATTATATTTTTTGAGATATGCATGGTCTTGCTTGTCCATCCATTTAATCATAATCTGCTTGTGCGAAGTTGCAAGATTCACGATTTTTGATCATATAAGGAAAGATCTATGTGGAAAGAAAAGAAAAACATGTTGAGGGAGAATTAGCTAAATATTTTCCGATCAACTTGATATATTGACTAAGCATATATTGTTTCAATCGTCAAACCACTTATTTTTGGTACGATAAATTGGCAAAAACCTTTTGCTTGTTTTACCTGCCTGACTATGCACGTATTCCAGTTATCGTATACAAATTTTGTATATATTTCACATAATAATGTCTGATCTGTTTCCTTAACTATAATTTGATTATTTCAATCATATTTAAATTTTCAAATGGGTTGACTACTCGCTTGTTCTTTGGTTCCTCTTTACTTCCTACTTCATGGCTTTCTTGTTAATGTGTTATGAACTCTGATTAGTTTGCAAACATCTGGTTTGTTGGAAGCTCTTACATAATGGATAAAGTATTTGACAAATGGATAAAAATTTGTAAATTATGTTTTGAACTCTGATTATTTTGCATACAGCTGGTTTGCTGGAAGCTTTTACATCATAGATAAAGTATTTGACAAAAGGGTAAAGAAATGATTAAGTAAATTTTCCAATCTTTCTATCATGAATAAAAAAGAACTGGCCAATGACGTTCGGTTCATTATGTTCCAAAAGTATGAGCTGTGATCCTCAAGCACCAGTCACCTGTGAACGATAGTGGTAAATGAAAGAGGTCATGAGCTCTGATAGGGTTCAGGAATCAAAATCATTGGAGATGAAGGTATTAGGATTCGAGTCGGGTTTTCTAGATCTCACACACACAACAATGAAACAGAAAGAACAATAAAGGAAGAACATAAGAGGTTTTTAATGTGGAAAACCAAAATCCGGGAAAAACCACGATCGCACTAGGATTTCTCTCATAACCAGGAGGATGAGATGAGTACAGTACATTGAACATAATCGCCCTATTTATAGAGCCCATGAAGCAACCCCTCCTAACCTAGTTCCACAACGATAAGGAAACTTTTAGCTAGACCCTTCCCCAAGCAACTTCCCAAATACTATACTTCCTACCTGCCTAAACCACCTTAGGAAGTTAATCTAATACATTAGGAACATACTAAAAGATATGCTAATACAATATACATCAAAATATAGAAAAGAATCCGAGCCGAAAAATCTTGCCAAAATTGAACTCGTCCGCGAAGCAGGCCTGCCCACCCAGGCGCTTTGCTCGGCCACCCGGGCAGCCTTTCCAAGAGCATTGCTCTCCTTTCCCCCAGCTCGCCCGCCCGGATGGGTCTGTCGCCCGCCCGAGCGCCTCTTCTTCGTCCCGTTCCCATCTTCGACTCTTCTGGATCCTCTCTCACTTATATACTTTGATAATTTGGCTCCTAATCCTAACAAATCTCCCACCTGGACACAAATTTCCAACAAATCAAGAACCCACCAAGTTGACCCGTCCATGTTCATGAACGTCCATGTAGTGCAATAACCCCTCCATTCAAGTATGAAGATCTATCGAGGTCTTCATCAACCTTGACACTTGTTCTTCTTTCCGGATCTTCTCCAAAGGCATCTCAACGTATTCTTGAGTGTCCTTTGTGGGCTATCACCCAAACAAAGCACTCTTCCCATTACATACCCTCAATGATCTACCACCACGCACTTGACCATGTGTACCACACACTTCACCATATGTGAATTTCACCTTGCGCGCCAAAGGATTTTTTGTCCCGACAACCGCTACACTTCCCATGTTTTCACACCCGATCATGGTGTATATTGTTCCCTTTCTTGTCCCACGAGCTATCATCATAGCCCCCTTGATAATCTTCCAAGAACCGCCCTCAAACACTATCTTGTAGCCGGCATTATCCAGTTGTGACACCGATATCAAAATATATATTAAACTCGAGACATACATGACAAAATGCAACTCCCACCTACCTCAGTTGGGGTTCCATCCACACATCACTCTTCCCCTTCAATCCAACCAACTCACCATTAGCCAAGTAAGCCACACCACAATGTCCATCGACAAAGTAATGGAATTTTTCTTTCGATAGGGAAACATGAAAGGACAGACCGGGATCTAAGATCCAAGGCTCTACAGGATCTTCAACGTTTAGGGCTAGAACGTTGTGATCCATAAAGTCATCATCCTCATACGCTAATGCCACTGCGGCTTCATCCTCTTCACGTTGTCGGCGATTCTTCTTGGGTTTAGGACAATCCCGCTTCATATGCCCCAAGTCACCACAATTCCAGCAAGTAGGCCCATCACTCCCTCGACTCTTAGATCTTCCCTGCTGACCACCTCTCACACTTATTCTACCTCTTTCACCACCACCCGCAAAGAGAGCACCATGTCCACCGTAAGATTCTCCCACTCCTTTCCGATGAAGGTTTTCACTAAGAATTAAATCTCTAACCTCGCTAAAAACAAGTTTCTCCTTCCCTTTGGATGAACTAACAACAATCACAGTGGTATCCCAACTTTTGGGCAAAGAAGATAGTAAAAGCGAGGTGTATATCTCATCAGCAAAAGATATATCCATCGAGCTTAATTGCCTTAACACCCATTAAATTCATTAATATGGTCTGCCATTGTGGAACTTTCATGCATCTCCAGATCAAACAGCTTACGCATAAGAAATACCCTATTTGCAGCTAAGGGTTTCTCATACATATCTTCAAGGGCTTGCATCAATTCCATCGTTGTCTTCACTTCCATCACATTAAAAGCGACATTACGGGCCAACGTCAACCGCACCGCACCTAGAGCTTGTCAAGCTAACTTTGTCCAATCTTCCTTGTTCATGGAGTGCGGCTTCTTGTCTTCCAAAAGGTAGATACAGTACCTTTTGATAGAAATAGTCAGTTATTTGCATCTTTCCAAAGGCAAAGTTTCTCCCATCGAACCTATCGATTATGACCTTGCTTCTCTCCATTGATGTGATTTTGGTTTGTGAATCACTTACCCTCACCTAAGCTCTGATACCAATTTGTTAAGATTGGATTCGAGTTTTCTAGATCTCACACACACAACAATGAAATTGAAAGAACCATAAACAAAGAACACAAGATGTTTTAAACGTGGAAAACCCAAATCTGGGAAAAATGACGATCGCACTACGATTTCTCTCATAACCAGGAGGATGGGATGAATGCAGTACAATGAACATAACCGCCCTATTTATAGAGCCCATGGAGCAACCCCTCCTAACCTAGTTCCATTAGGATAAGGAAACTTTTAGCTAAACACTTCCCCAAGCAACTTCCCAAATAGTAGAGATCCTACTTGCCTAAACACCTTAAGATGTAATCTAATACATTACGAATATGCTAAAAGATATGCTAATACAATATACATCAAAATATACAAAAGAATCCCAGATGAAAAATCTTGCCGAAAATTGAACTCGTGTGCGAAGCAAGTCCGCCCGCCCGCCCAAGCGGCCTTGCCTAAAGAATTGCTCTCCTTTCGCCCAGCTCCCCCGCCCAGGTGGGTTTGTCGCCCGTCTGAGCGCCTTTTCTTCGTCTCGTTCCCTTCTTTGACTCTTCTCGATCCTTTCTCACTTCTATACTTTGAAAATTTGGCTTCAATTCCTAACAGAAGGGTTCGAATAATGGAACCAAAAAGCTAAAAACTCCTTGTTATGTTGTAACTGCTGAGTCTGAGTCTGAGTCTGAGGATAAAGTTACTGAGATAACTTCTAAGGCTTTTGCGATTAGCAGGTCAAGCCTGGGTAAAAACTCGTTGCACGAGAAGAGGAACTATAAGAAGGTCAAAGTTGACCATGGAGCTTCATCTGGTGACAAGCGTGTCTCTACTGACGCCGTGATAGTTAAACCATGAGTGATCGATCTGCCTTGAGATATCGTTGCCGCTCTTGATCATCTTCAATATTACAACAAAAAATTAACATACTCAAATCGTCAAGTCATGAGAAGGTCTCATAGATTCTAGTTCAGGGCAGCCCTTAATAGAAAAAGGGCCACCCCTATTACCTAGTTGGCGAAAGCAACAGGAAACGACCATTGGCTTTGTTTCGACAAGGGTAAGGTATAGCTGTGCCCTGGTCGTTGAGTCCTTCCTCTATAATTAACCGTTTTGTTGCGAATTCCTTTTGCTACTACTCCTACTACAAAGAATTCACAACAAAACTTCCCTTATGGAGTGGGAACAAGGCGTCAAAAGACAGCTTTGCCAAA
Source organism: Mesembryanthemum crystallinum (assembly GCA_030267885.1). Classification (NCBI taxonomy): domain Eukaryota; kingdom Viridiplantae; phylum Streptophyta; class Magnoliopsida; order Caryophyllales; family Aizoaceae; genus Mesembryanthemum; species Mesembryanthemum crystallinum. The sequence continues at coordinate 3,278 of BSSO01003141.1, read as the reverse complement.
CCTAAACACACATGTATACATTGCAAAAAAGGAACCCAAGTGAAATGATCCTGAAGAGCTGAGTCGCTATGTAATTGGGTCATAGGATGTGAGACGGTCCAACAGACTAATGGCTCGAAAAAAAGCAGCCTGGCCAGAGGCAACAGATCAAGGGGCATGAGATAAGGAGAACAACGGTTTCTTGGGTGGTAAAGATTGCGAAAGGCAAAGGAAATCCGAAGCAGTTAGCTTTAGTGTTGGGACATGGGACATAGGACATAGGACATGGGAAATAGGACATGGAACATGGGTGTGTTGCATTTCAGTATCCCTTCATTGGCAAACATTTTGATGAACTATAGGAGGAATTTAATTAGTGTACTTTGAAAAATTTTAGTACAGTTGTTTTTGTTGGATAAAATTAGGATAGGGTTATTTGTAGGATAATGTGTGGTGTAAGGGGAAAGAGGAATTTGTTATGCTTTCTTCTTCTTTAATTGTGTTGTAATATTTGCTTAAGTTTTGAAATAAAACTAGCTTAGTCACAAATTTGTAGACATCAGTTAGCAGGCTTTGTTCTCTAAGTGATTGTGCTGATTTTCGTTGATTTTAGTTGATTCTGTTTCCACTTTGATAAATCTTGCTAATTTTGTTACCACTTAGATAAATCTGGTTGATTTTGTTTCCACTGAGATAGTTTTGTTGATTTTGTTTCCACTGAAATAAATTATGCTGAAACTTTGATGTCAATGATTTTTGTTGATTTTTATCTTGTTCAACACAATTTGTTTGAGAAGAAAAGGTGTGTCACAAATGTCATATTCACATTTTAAATGATGATATGAATGACAGAGATTGGAAACTTCCAATATTAAATTGATTTTCAATCGATAATCTATTTGGAGAAATGGATATTTACCCAACTTTGGATAGTAATATATGAGAAAAATATAAGTTAATGGCCTAAATTGAACTGAATTGATCTAAACTGAAGTGAGCTAAAATAGGATTGAATAAGGTGAAATAAACAAACCCTAACCTACAAAGTGAAGGTAGTTTAGTATAATCAACATAGTTTAAATAAAAAAAATCAACAAAAATTAGTACAATCGACAAAAATTAACAAAAATCAGTAAAATAACCAAAAAAAATCAACAAAAATCAGTAAAATGAACAAAAATCAACAATCAACAAAAATAACATGAAGAATTATAGCCTAATAAATGTATGGTTTGACAACATTTAGAAGGATGGAGGGATCACCAATTATTTTATTTTATCTATTGATTTTTTTTGATATAGAGGGAGTATCATTTAAGATGTGAAGAAAACATTTGTGACACACCTTCGTTCGCCTGGACTTAATTTTGTTGATTTCAGGGAAACAAATCAAAAAAAAATCACTGACATTAAAAAATAAAAATAAAAAAATAAAAAATCGGCATAATTTATTTGAGTGGGAACATAACTAGCAAAACCTATCTCAGTGGAAACAAAATCAACCAGAGTTAGCAGGATTTATTTATGTGGAAACAGAATTTGGAAGATTTATCTATGTGAAAACAAAATCAACTAAAGTCACAAAATCAGCAGAAATCAACAAAAAATCAACCATAATTATCAACAAAAATAAGAGAGCAAAGTATGTTATCTACTGTGTATATATTTGTGACTAAACTAATTTTATTTCAAAGCTCAAGCAAACATTATGACACAATTAGAAGAAGAAAGAAGAAGAAGAAAACATAAAAAAGAAAAAAGAAACAGCTTCTTTCCCCCTTGTCCTCACATTATCCTACAAATAACCCTATGCTAGTTTTATTCGACAAAAACAATTGTGCTAAGATATCTGACTTAGAGGGATTCATCTACACTAATGAATTTTTCCCCCACAGCTCATCTATTATCAAAATGTTTGCCAATGAAGGGATACTGAAATGCAACATTCCCATGTCCCATAAATGTCTTAACTCCCCAGTAAAATTCGCACTACTTAAGCCAAATGCTTAAGATTTCCTTTGCCTTTCGCAGTCTTTACCACCCGGGAAACCTTTGTTTTCCTCATCTCCTGCCTCATGATCCATCGCCTCTGGCCATGTTGCTTTTTCTTGGCCCATTAATCCGCAGGACCGTCTCAGCTCCTCTGGCCCAATCATATAGCGACTCAGCGCTTCCGGATCATCGAGCTCACTTGGTTCCTATTCATAGTGCATAATAACCATTCCGGTAATCTCGTTCACAAGTGACTATGCTTGAGGATCAGTGCTCGTACTTTTGGAACCTGATGGATCAGGAAAACTCGATGATGAAGGACTTTTCTTTTTGAGTTTAGCATCATCGGGGTTTTCTTTTAAGCCTAATAAGTCGCTCAACAGCGTCACTTTAGAAGTTTCCAATACCCAAGTAATCATCATTGTCTTCCACTAAATTATTGTTTCAAGTAACTAAGACAATGTTATCATCATCGTCTGAGGGTTGTACAATTAACTCGTTCAAATCTAGCAATAGAACTCGACGAGCTTTACTTCCACCACTAGAACCAGAACTGGTACCATGAAAAATCCCAGCTACCTCAGTTCTTACAGCACTGGTCAACGCACCTAAACATTATGCCCCTAGAGAAGCCTGTTCATTCATCAGATATATATCATTGGCATTATTACCCTTTTCACGATTCGCACGTTCTCTACGAGATCCTATAACAATGCCAGCTGATTTGTGGTTCATGTGACAATGAGATTTACTAGTTTTTTCATATTTAATCCTTGTTGCTCTGACAAAAACTGTTCCAAAACCATAACATACCATAATGAAATTAGTAAATTAGTACAACTCTTCCAAAACTACACCATAGCAACAAAAATTAGTAATTTAGTAATTTTGATAAGAAAAATTCCAGTTGGTACCCTCGTAGTTAAAACATTTCCAATTGGTGCTCAATATTCTTTTGAAATCCAAATCGTGGCCCTCTGTTTTGTACCTTTTCTACTTCGTCACCATTTTCGTTAAGAAAGTTGCTAATTAAGGTGTTAAATTTATTAATTAATTTTGTACATATCCTCTTTATCTAATTCTCTAGCGTTTACTCTCAATCATTCTTGAAATTATAAGGTGTAGAATTAAAACTTGAAGGCGTAATAATAAGCTAGGGGAGCAAAATTAAAGCTTCAAATTGGGAAATAAGGGACTGATAAGCTGAGGGGAACTTGGAAATGGATGGCGAAACCAAAATAAGACGCCACATAAGAAAATTAACAATTTAATCAAGGAAAAATTCCACTTTGGTTACCTGAGGTACG
>BSSO01003140.1:0-17243 GCA_030267885.1 Mesembryanthemum crystallinum | reverse complement strand
CTACTAACATTCTGAGTTATGGTTTGCACATCCAGGTCTCTTCACAGGGTGCTTCATTGCACTTCTGGCTGGATATGTTATCATGGCTCACTTCATGGGAATGTACACTAAACAATCGCCCGATACAGTTTACATGGAAACTGTGTATCCTGTCTTAAGGCAAGCACCATAGTTCATTTCTTATATGTTATCCCATCTAATCACTAATTTGCACCTCAATAATATGATTCTCTTATGCTGTTTTGCAGTATGTTTAGCTTATTGTTCCTACACTTCTTCTTGTACGGATGCAATATCTTCACGTGGAAAAAAGCTCGTATAAATTACTGCTTCATATTTGATCTCGCCCCAACAAAAGAGCTTAAGTACAGAGAAGTTTTCTTGATCTGTACAGCCTCAATGACTGCTATTGTGGGGGTCTTGTTCATTCACTTATCACTTGTAGCAAAAGGATACTCTTCCACTCTAGTTCAGATTATTCCAGGCTTTCTCTTACTGGTAATTTATTATATCCTAACTAGTAGCAATCTGCATGTACAACTTCTTAATTTTACTCAAACTGTGCTAACTATCATTCCATTATTGTAATTTTCTTTCCTTGCAGTTTTTCCTACTATTACTCGTATGCCCCTTCAACATCTTTTATCAATCAACCCGACACAGATTCCTTAAAGCTATAAGGAATATAGTTTTCTCACCTTTATATAAGGTACTAAAATTTCAACCATTAGCTTTAGCACTAACATAGTACTTAGTGATATTTGTATACTGACTCTTGCTATGAATTGTGGGTGATACTTGTAGGTAGTTATGCTAGACTTCTTCATGGCTGATCAACTGTGTAGCCAGGTAATTATCAATAACTGAATCAAACTCATGAAAGAAGTTGATTAAAGATTTTTACTCAACAATATTATCTTTTGGTTAGAAGTGACCATGAAGCTTTCATAAACTTAACAGGTGCCTCTACTAAGAAACCTCGAGTATGTTGCTTGCTACTACATAACTGGGAGTTACAAGACTCAGGATTATGGATACTGTATGCGGACTGCTCACTACAGAGACCTTGCATATGCCGTTTCCTTTCTACCATACTACTGGAGAGCAATGCAGGTACCAGAATTAGCTTCTTACATGAACAAAAGAAAACAAAATGTCTTTTACTTCTAAAATTTCTGACGATGGCTTTATGTAAATCTTCAGTGCGCAAGGAGGTGGTTTGATGAAGGGCAGGCTACCCACCTAGTGAATCTAGGCAAATATGTGTCTGCAATGTTGGCAGCAGGGGCAAAGTTGGCATATGAGAAGGAGAAGACAACAGGATACCTATGTCTTGTTGTAGCCATGTCAAGTGCTGCAACAGTGTATCAATTGTACTGGGACTATGTAAAGGATTGGGGGTTGCTACAATTTCATTCCAAAAACCCTTGGTTAAGGAATGAGTTAATGCTCCGCCAGAAGTTCATTTACTACTTCTCCATGGTATACCATCAAAGACACGCCCTTATCTTTCATATAAATTGGTACCATAAAAAAAAGAGGGGGGCGGGGCAGGAAGAAACATTAAAAGAATCATCTAAGATTACTAAAGCTCATAACTGTGTATAATACCCAGCCCAAATGAAGACTCCTTGCCTTGCCAAAAATAGTAACGAAGCAGAAAAGAAATAGTGGACTTCATCACCCATCTAAGATTAGATGTCAAGAATCGATAGTGCAGTTCACGTCACCTCAATGTGTGGGGCCCACAATCGATTATAGCTAAAACGATTAGTGTTGGAAGGGAGGATATAACTTAAGAAGTTAGTACTAGTCTAATTGTCAACTTGTTTACACTATCTCTTAATTATATGTGGAAGAGATAGAAGATCTCACGGATACCTTTTTTTTTGGGGGGAATATTTGCAGGGACTGAACCTGATTCTAAGGCTTGCTTGGCTTCAAACAGTACTCCACCCTAGTTTCGGGAATGTTGATTACAGAGTAATGGGGCTATTTTTAGCTGCCCTGGAAGTCATCAGAAGAGGACAGTGGAACTTCTTTAGGTAAACTTCCAATTACAGACAACATAATACTTTTCAGTACATGATTAATTATACTTTTATGTAGTACTAAAGTGTATAAAATTCCTCTCATCCTTTCAGATTAGAGAATGAACATCTAAACAATGCTGGCAAGTTTAGAGCAGTTAACCAGGTGCCACTCCCTTTTCATGAGGTGGGTGAGGAAGACTGATCTGTTTCGAGGGTGACAACAGCAGCAACTTGAAAGGAATACAAACGGATATCCAGGAGGATAGTGGTTCGGATCTGAATGGTTTCAGTTCTTTCATTGTGTACTCAAGAGAAGTTGTTGCCACAAGGCATCATCTCAATTCCTGCTGCTCCCCTCCAGTATATTTCTAGGGAAATAACTGATACCTGTACACAATTTTTTCTTCAGTTTTGTCGATAGCAATTAGATCCCTTCACCCACTAATATTGGGTGAAGGCCTTAGTGTATGTCATTATATATGTATGACACCCTTCAAATGTTCCTCAGGTGGTTAGGCAAGCATCATTTCTAGAATGTGCCATTCCACACAAAGATAATGTGATTCAGGAATTAATGCTATATTCTTAGTGTCATGCTATATTCTTACTCTGCATCAAAACCTTGATTCCCTTCAGAATTTCACCTTATGAATCATTGGCTCAGAGTTTAGATCGTAAAGACGCCAAATTCAGTCCATAGCGGACACAAAGTATGTGTACATATATACACATAGTATACAACCACTTTTGTTAGAAGTTTTATTGCTTGTTTAGGGATTTAAATTTGAAATCCAAGAATTCCAACCAATGTTATACTTAAAAGACTATAATATTTGCCGAATTGGAAGTTTTGAATTGAATTTCATAAAGCCCTAAATTGGTGTTTTAAAAAACGACACCCACAACTTTGTCATTTGAAATTCCTCTCTCCTCGTTTCACATCGAATGTCAGCTACTTGACGATTAACAAGAAGCATAAAATTGTTCAATGAACCATTTGATTTACTCCATTATACTAGTAATAACAATGATAATGCTACTATAGTACTATTCAAACATACTGATACAATCAGAGGAATATGATGCTGAAAGCTCTCTAAAGATAAGCAATAATTCTTGTCCAGATAAAGCACAGATTCTTACCGAACCATATTTGAAGAATTCTTGAACTCTGCCTCCATTATCTTCTGCTCAATCGAAAAAAAGAGGCAAAATAAGAATTCATTCTAAATGCTGCTACTATATTTAACCTTGAAAGAAGATCTATAATACCTTAGTAATGTATATATAGTTTAATTGCTGGATTTTCGAAGCATAATCTTCAACATCAAGAGTGAAACCACAAAATTGTATGTTGAGTACGATTTTTGGTTCCCTAATTTTCCAAGATCAACCCTAACTAAGCGGGATCTTGGCAATGGAAATTAAGCTACATCATGCTATATCCTTCAACATTCATCCTCGGAAAAATTATGATGGTTTGGTTAGTGGAATTCCTCAAGTAAGGAAGTAGAGTTTAACATCTAACTTTAGTTTTAAAACCTAGTTACGAGGCCTTGATGGAAGTGTGATTTTGCCACGGTTTAGTGTTCATTTTCTCCCTTGTGTGGTGTCTCATGAGTTTGACTCATCAACCTCAAATACATGAAACTAATTCGGAAATTTCTCGTGACAGTCACGGGGGATTTAGAAACAAGTTGAAGTGAACTCACGTAATGAATTCGACTTATATAAGTAGTATTAGTATAAGTTTTGATGTAGTATTAAGAGAGTTAAATTTCGCAGAGCGAATTTCCAATGGTGTTTATTGAGGATTTCTTTTATACTACTATAATTAGGGATTTAAGGTTGATATTGACATGGCGAGATGGACAATAACATAATGGATCAAGAACGAAAATTTCCATTTATTCATTGATAGATAAATAATTTTGACCACAATGTGAAATTTGATGAAGTTTAAACTACGTAACAACTACTCTTAAGGAAAGCAATAAAAAGATAAATAAGACAATTTAGTCAATAGTCTTCTCCATTTCCGTATATTATAGGAAGTTGGGTGTTAGTGGGTGAATACACTAACTAACGCGTCTGTCATTATTGTTGATGCATATTGTTATGCTCTTGCAATCGGTGCATGTCGTTATGCCCTTAATATCGATGTTGTTGCCTAACATCACCATCTCTATTGAATTATTGATACGATTATGTTTGTCATATGAACTTCGTCGATATTGTTATCTGGTGCATGGTGGTCCCTTCATAGCTAGCAATTTCTTTGTAAATTAAGAGAGTAAGTTAATTAGTGAATGAATGACTTTTACCCCTCTTTTTCAATACCAATTTAACTTTCACCTTAAATTCTAAAATATAATTTAAGTAACACTCTTGTGCAACCGTCTAATGTCACTATTGGATGGGGTCGCCGATGAGGTCTTGGCCTAGTGGTTAAGACTGAGGCCCTGGTTACATTAGGTCCCAGGTTCGATTCCCCCCTCCCCTGTTGTATGTAATTTATTGTATTGGCCTTTGTGCCTCCCTTAGATCAAAAAAAAAAAACTATTGGATGGTCTCGTCTAATAGTGAGACGGTTGTACATGGAAAACGAATTCCTAAACGATGAGCTGAAAAACAAATAAGCGCTAGTGAAGGGCCAAAACGCCAATCAATCGCCAGAATCACTTGAGCGACAGTGAGCTTTTGCCAAAACTCCGTCACCGGAATAATTCAGAAGTTTCACTTTCACTCCCCAAATTCGCAATGACAACATCCACTTCTCCCGCCATTTTCTCTCTCCTCTTCTCCTCCTCCTCCTCCTCTTTCAACTCCAATCAATGTCAACCCTTTCCGCGCCCTAATTTCTTCCGCCCCAATGTCGTCTCTAAACAAAACCCTAGGTCGGTCCCGTTCTTTGTGTCTTGCTTTGTCTATATTCTTATACTAAATCCGTTTCATATGGTGAATTTGAATTCTTCTTTGTCTTGTGCAGATTGAGAATTTCGCGAAAAGCCGCGATTTCCTCCAAGGGAGGTTATTGGGTACCTTGTTGCTGCATCGGCAATGCTGGGATTAACCCGGAGACAACCGATGATTCTTCTAAGGTGTGTGTCATTGTCTTGTTATGCTTGATAATTTGGATTTAGCCATGATTTAGGTAGGTTGTGGCGGTTTTCGGAATTGTTTTGAATGTCTATGTGCTCATTGGAACTTAGATATGCCTCTAGAGGGTGGATGTATTGTGCCTCAACAATTTTTTCCACTGAATTGTCCATTTTCAAAGTAGCTACTTCGTCGGTGGCTATAGTTGTAATGGGCTAAATCAAATGTCTCACTTAACTGGCTGCTACTTCTAATTTGTTAGAATGAGTAGCCAAGTTGACACCTTTTCCAATCTTGGTGTCCCACTGGAATTTCTCTTTGTTCGCTAGGGTAGTGCTATGTGAAGATGAAACCCTTTTTAGGCTGGAGGCTCTTTAGAGACTATGGAATTTATTGTATAATTTACTTTTCTTCACAGGGCCCTTTTGGGTATGTTATGGGGACAGCATAGAGGACAAGAGGAGAGTCAATCAGAATGGGAGAGTAATAATAAAGAATAGTGAAGCAGCATAACTAATCTACCTTTCTTTGGACCTCTATGCGAGAGTATAGAAGGGGGATATAATACTAATTTATGCTTCTTCAGTTACGAACTAGTCATCATCACTCCTTCAAGTATTCAACATTATGTTATAAGAGTTAGAGGCTATTTAGCCTAATTTATATGATGATGAGTTTCTCTTTCGTAAATCTTTCATCCCTTTCTACTCNGAAACCAAAATGGATGTAGAAAATAGAAACTCTAAAAAAGAGCTTTAATTTCTAGGTCATTCTAGTTCTTTAGAAACTTTTGGAGGAGGAAGAAGTGAAGGAGAGGGGAAGAGAGAAGAGATTTGTAAAGGAGAAACTAAAAATGATACTGTATAGACTAGGCCAAATTGCACCATATTATTATTGTTTTATTATTGTTATTGTTCAAGTGCCCGTAGTTATATTATTTCTGGATCGAGGAAAGCTTATATACCTAGGATCATGAAGGAAATTCATAACAACTTTTTGTCTTTATTTTTTTTTTTTTGTATTAATTAAATTTTACTCTCCTTTTCCACCCCAATATAAAGGAGGAAAAATGATTATCCTAGAAAGAGTAAGCAAAACATACAACCTTTATTTACTTCCCCAGCCTTCACTGTTGATTGCTGACTGGTCAAGCAAAAATTTGAAGCATTCATTACTACTGTAGATATTCTGCCGCTGTTAGTTGGCCTGACCTAGAATGAGGCTCATTTTGGTTTAAAGATTGACTTTAGTGGATCTTAGCAATGTTCATAACTATGTAGCTAGATCAGGTTTTGTGATGGACCCTCAACCTGTCGTAGCATCAGTTGGTGATTTGTTTTGTAATACATGGTCTTTGTTGGACCCATAACTAACTGAATAAGTTATCTGAGACTGAGGGAACTCATTGATAGCCTCACCTCAAAGACTGGAATAATTGGCCTTCATGAAGATCTTAAGTTGATTACATATTCTAAAATTCTTCAGTTTTGAATCGCATATGAAAAATGGAGATTGTTTTATCTCTTTTGACTAGTAAACTGTACTTTTAAGTTTGGTACATAATCTGTTGAGTGTATGAAGTTTGGTACATAATTATTTGTGTGAAGAAAATCCTGTTTGCTGTGGACTGAGGATTGATGATAAGGAGTTATGCATGTTTTTGGTATGTGACCCTTATTTGAAGTGAACCTACAAATTAAATTGTGACCACCATCTCAGAGAGTTGTCTTACATAGGAGAAGGCATGAGTTTGCTAATATGGTATGTTATCAGGAAAAAATAAGGGAAATTCTATATAGTGCCATTGTGTTATACGAAATTCTACATGGCGGAATTTCTTATTGTTGATTCTACATGGTGCCACTATACTATTGACAAACACTATATCACGACCAAATGCATTGACAAAACACTAATTTTTCAAGTGAATTGTCATAAATCTCACTCAAAGGCAACTATGATCAATTAAAATGATCATACCTCTCTTCCCCTCATTATTTTTCCCCATTTTGGATTAAATTCAACCAATTAGCTCAATTTCGAACAATGCTCACTCAACTCCCTTAACTCTTTGTATAGCAGTAGTAGATACAAAATGAAATATGAAAGAGGGCAATAAAGGTCTAATTACTTCGTAAGATGACATCAAAAACAAAAGTAACATACTATTCATGATTCTAAATGAAAAATTGTAACGGTAGGTTGTAGTGTAGTGGATGTCAATAGTAGAGTGGCGCCATGTAGAATCGAAATTAAAAATTTCCGCCTTGTAGAATTCAGAAAACACAATGGCGCCATGTAGAATATCCCCAAAAATAATTTAGTATTCTATTTGAAGTTCCTCTTCTTTGTTTGTTTAGATAAAAACGGGATGAAAGGGGAAAGTTTTATTTTTATATCTATAAGATAAGAACAATCTATATACCTCTATGATTTGAACAGGATAAGAATAATATGAATATAAGCTAAGGTAAAAAAGGATATGTGAATTGGAAAACAAAAAAGGAAATAAGTTTCAGTCACATTACACTCAACTACGGAAGACATTTTGCAATAAACAAATGAAACTATGTTTCGTGGTTGGCTTAGAACTTGTTGTTTTGACAAAGGAGTTGTAGATAACTTGACAGTTCTCCGTTCAATTCAACTAATTCGGCATATCCTTCATTTTCATATGGAAATACGATTGTCCGATCATTAAATAGAACAAGGAAACAATGAGAAAAGGAAAAAAAAAAATTGCTAAAACTAATTTTACAACATTGTCTTACTTATCAAAGCAAGAGTCCTTGAAACTGAAACTATGAATATTGGCATCAACATGGAAAATGCTTCACTTAGCTGTCAAATGAATAACAGCTTAAACATTTGTTTCCGACTTCATGAAGCTACAGCAGTCATCTATGTAATGTGCAGCTAATATATCTGGTTTATTAGAGACTTATACCTTCTAGTAATCCCGATCAGGGAGTGTGATTAGGGAATTTTTTGGTGTTTTTTTCTTGCTACTTTCTCTGTATACACTTGCTAAAATCAGCAAGTCCGCGCCCTTTCTGTGTCTCACATTTTATCTAGAAATCATAGGTGTCAAAGAGGTTGAAGGTTCTGTTTGGACAGTAGTGCTGGATAAACTCAACACTAATATCTGCAATTTGCACGCCAAATAAACTGCGTTGTTTTGATGTTTCTATGATGTGCTTGCTAGCATAAAACCAGAAGTCACCTCTTTTAAAACAGAGGGCTAGCTACTTCTCTGTGGCATAGGTTGCTTCAGGTGGTGGAGTGGAGTGGAAATGTCGAGCTTCTATATTTTCTGCCCACCTTTAAGTGAGCTGTACTGGATTTGGAAGGCATGTGGAGAGGAAAGTTTATGGTGATCTGCTTGCTTGTTTATACTTAATTGTTATTATTAGAAAGGAAGGCGACAATTTTGGAATAGATCTTTCCATCCTGACTCTTTTATGAGCTGGAGTTATTTTCTTAGCTTCTCTTTGGTCAGAGTCTTTTCGGTGTCACCTGGGACGCCCTTTTTTCTGTTTAGCATCTGTTTTTTTGGAGGATTCCTTATCCTCCGGCTGTAATTATTAGTGATATCTTCTCTTTGTCTGAAAGAAAAAAATGCATAACTACCCTCTCTAACCAAATGGTATCTGGCGAAGCTGTCAACTAGATGAGGAAACAACCTGTCATTTCATTCTTCCTCTCTGAAGCTCAAGTTCGATGAGTGATGGACTTAAGGGACATATCTGTAATGTTCCTTAAAACTATTTGAAATTGCACATAATAAGTAAGGTTTTAGCATTTATTAAATAGAAACATATGTTGTTATCTTATGGTTCCACAATTATAGTCATTCTGCACCATCCTCGTTTGGCCTCCCTCTGTCCTCAATCCTCATCAGATTGTCCTAGTTGGCTTTTCACACATATTAAACTTTGAATTTGTGGTATAGAATGAAATCAGGAAAAAAAAAAAAAATGTGTGGAGAATGCACCAAAAGAAATCTGACCAATATAAACAGGATCTTCGAAAAAAGGAAAATAGGACAATCTTAGTGGACGGAGGGTGTAATTTGTAACAATAGCAATCACATGTTAGATATGTGTTTGGGGGGCACACATGCTAACCTACTGATGAGAACTTTACACTTTCTGTTTGATAAGTGTCAAAGATAATTGAGAAGGGGTTAGAGCTGGTGGACGACACCTGATAGCTCAAAAAGTGCCGGCACTTCCTGGGTATCCATCCAATGGGTGTTGGATTTGGGGTAGGGGAGCATGGAGCATCAAAAACGTCATAGATATGTATGGGAAGTTTGTAATATCCCATGTTGGATAAAGGTGCAGGCTAGCCCTCTATTTGGGTATCTTAATGTTATCTATTGATACTGTTAGTGTTAAATTTGCTGCTGAAAGTTGGTAATGCACTTAAGAAATCGGCACATCCTTGTCCCTTGATTAAAGCTATTGTGCATTTAGTGTCTGTTGTGATCTCATGTTTACATATTGAATGAGAAATAATATGCCCATGTGGCCATTTATGTGTTTTTTTTCCCCTCCCCCATTTCACTGATTTAGAAAAAGTCATTCCTGCTGGCCATATGAGTGTTATGATATTTATCATCTTTATGTTGAACTCTTATAGGAATCAAGTATTAACATACAACTCCCACGGAGAAGTTTGCTTGTGCAATTTACGTGCAATGCTTGTGGTGAAAGAACGAAACGGCTTATAAATAGATTAGCCTATGAACGAGGAACTGTATTTGTCCAGGTACTCCTGAATTTATATCCTTTCTGAGACTTGTGTGTTGTTTGACAAGGATAATATGATTACAATATGGTGCGTTAATAATTGTAAATGAATAGTTGAGATGATATTTTGAAAGTTACTATGCCCTTATGTTTGTGATATTTTTATTACTGTCTGAGTCTCTACTTGTATTTGATAGCTTTCAGTTTTTAGTTCTTGTTGTCACTTATATTTTATTTTATTTTAACAAACAGACTTTTAGTTGAATCATGAACCATATTGAGAACAGGAAGAATTAAGTTCTTGATCCACTTGTTCATCAAGTAGTTAATCTGCAAACTTTTTGGAGGCTGCAAAGAATAGATTTTAAGTCCATGAAATGTATTGAATAAAAGAATCGTGGAGACAACATACTGAGGGTGGTAGAAATCAACAGGATAGCTTCCATATCACAAACTTTTCATGATGCGTTCACTCTTAATATGATTGAGATTGGCTAGTGAGTCTTAGTTTGGGAATTATTATTGTGTTTATCTGCTTCTAATAGTAGATTTAATAGCTTTTCTTACTCCTGTCTCTGAAGCTATTGTCAGTTTTTGGCCGTTAATAATAAAAAATTTAAATAATGAGACTTCACGCGTTAAGCACTACAACAAGCTACATGTCATTCTTCCTTTTTGTGATTGTTGAGATAAAACTTTCACTTAATGCTCGGTTGGATGAGATACGCACTTTCTTCTTTGACAATGGAGATGCTAGATATCTAATTATATCACTGACAGATTTTATTTGTTATTTTGGTGGGAAATTATGTCTGTTTATGAAGCATTTTCTCTTTTTATCTTGGAAATTTGGATGCTCAAAAAAAAAATTGCGCTCACTTGAAGGTTTTTTTTTTTTTTTTTTTGCAATTTATCCTTTGACTGTTCAACATCCTTTAGTTATTCACTGAAACTTGTGATTGACGGTAACCATAAGCTCCCTCTCATCAGTGCTCAGGGTGTCTTCGGCATCACAAACTAGTTGACAACCTGAATCTTGTGGTTGAATATGACTTCCGGAATGATAGCGATGAGGAAAGGAGGCATATAAAGAATAGTGACGACCCTATGTGATTCTTTGGAAGTCTTTGCTTCTGCGAGTTTTGTCATTTGGGAGATAACCTCTTTTTGGTGAGTTTTTTGGATATCTTTTGATCGCACAGAGTATATTTTGTTTTATATACATGTAATTCTGAGTTTTAGACTGTTATATAATATCCTTCAAATCTTTGGCCATATTCGTGAAAATTTTCATCACTGGCACCGTAGCTGGAAACTCTGACTATCTTCATATGCTCATTCCCCCTAATCTGCTGAGAATTTCTTTGTATGTATTTGATATAATTTGCATGTGGAAGTACAACATTCAGATACATTGCTCTAACTGAAACCTCAATCTCACCAAACTCTCCTGTGTTAAAATGTCTGCTACAATGAATGAAGGGAAAAATACATTGCTTATTAAACAGATATTGGAAAGATTGTTATAGAACAATGATTAGTGCAGCTATGAGTCCAGTCATGTACATCCTCCATGGATATCCTTGCTGGTGAAACGATGTTCCTTCATTCTGTTTCCAAACACCATTTGGTCAGAGAAGATAAGTAAAAGCAACATGAAAGACTAGAAGACATTTGGTTCTTAAAGAAACAAAAACGCGGAAATAGAAGGGAAATAGATTTTTACCAGATCTGAAGGGGATGGTGCTGGTGATGTATCCTCAGAAGAAGAATCTGGAACTGTTGGAGGTGCTGGGGGGCTCGGTGGTGTTGGGGCTGGTGCTGGTGCATGATGATGATGCCTCTTGTGCTTGTGCTTCCTCTTCTTCTTTCCCTTAGACGGTGCTGGTGCAGGTGATGGTCCATTTACTGGCGCCGGTGCTGGTGCTTTAGTAACTGGAGCTGGTGCTGGAGCTGGTGGCTTTGAGGGTGATATGACCGGTGCCGGAACCGGTGCTGGCTTCGTAGGAGCTGGTGCTGGAACCGGTGTGGGCTTTGTAGGAGCTGCTGCTGGTGCACTCTTTGTTGGGGGTGGTGTGGGAGGCGCAGTTGCCGGGGAAGGTGATACCGATGGTGGAGGCGACGACAGTGCTGGTGGCTGTGCTGGTGGTGGAGTTACTGGTGTGGGTGGCGGTGCTGGTGTTTGCACTGGCGGTACGGGTGGACTGATTGGTGCTGCAACAGTTGGAGGCGGTGGAGTAGTTGGGCTCGAGGCCGGTGAAACCTGTGTAGGCGGTGGAGTTGCTGAAGTAGTTGGTGGGTTTGAAGGAGGTAGTGGTGTTGCTGGTGGTGCAGTTACTGGTGACACTGCTGGTGCTTGCGCTTTTGCTATTGCTAAAACTAAGAATATGCTACAAACAACGCAAACCCACTTGGGAATTGCCATTTTGTTTTGTGTACTTTGTCTAGAGAATGAAGATAATCCATGGATTGGGTAAGGAGGAACTTATAAGAAATGGAGATAAGTTTGGTGAAGAAAGAGGAGAGGTAAACTTCAGATGGTTGGTACATTACATCTAATGATCTGGCGGATGTGGTGATTATTTAAGATTAATTTTCACTAAACGTGCTTTCCGTTTTTTTTAGCTTTTGCTAATTCAGGATCAAGATCAAGTTCCACCAGATGGCCCTACAAATACTTGATGAAAATTGTGGGAACTTTGAGCTTTGTCGAGGATTGAAGTGTAGAATATTGTTTGATACTCCTAATGTTGCTTAATCTTTTTGTATTGATGATGTAGAATCATTACAATTATCCTAATTATGGTATGTTTAGCAATTCTATGTGAGATCCATCATTCTTAATGATGTTACTGTCATCTTAAGGCAAATTTGTTACTGTTACTACTGTTGGTTTGAGAAGAAGTATAACCAGTTGTGGATCCCTTCTGAACAAAGTTTCCTCAATTTTGAGTGTTTGTGGTGGGCTTACACGTTCGTAAATAGATATGTGTGATTAATTGCAAGTAGAATAATACTCCATTAGTAGAAACATGTTTCATTATCATGGAGATATACGTGGGGGTATTAACATCAAACATTTAATCAATATGGCTTGAAAAAGTAGATTATGTTTTCTTTTCTTTTGTTGATGCATAGAGGGCACAATGGCCAACACAATGTAAAGCCATGAGATTTTATTGGCGAAGTAGACTTGCATAGATAAACATAACTTATTATTTTTTATGTTTTTTTTTTGGTTGAAAAGGCAAGAAAGTCAGAAAAATCGTATCCAAAGGTAATTCTAAATATCATTTATCAACAAATTGATGAAAGCCGGGTCGAACATGCGAGAATAAAACAACAAATGACACTACAACTACAACCTAACAACAAAAATAGACAAAAATAGTGGCACCAGATCTGCAACTTTTACTCATAGATCATCTAAGACAATGAAGCAAACTCTCTTGGATAAACACCATTCCTCCATAACGGTCCAGAAGAATCGAGTATGTCACATGAACCCGGATGAAAACTCAAATCTAGGAAAATCTCTCTCTCCTGGCGGCAACCATCTGGATCTAATCGATGGCACATGCTGTTGGGCCAATGCTCGAAAACTGAAATGGCAATGGTGTAGGTGGATGCCCGTCGGTTGATCTCTACGGCGTCGAAAAGTGACAGCATGGCGAAAGCTCGTCATGGATGGCTATGCAGAGGCAGAGTAACGACAATGGGTGTCTAGGGCTGACAATAACAGGAAGAAGGCTGATGGGAGTGTCTAAGAAAGAGATAGGGTTTGGACTAATGAGGGCGGCGGCTGAGCCTTAGGAAAGAAATGAAATTTTCTAAAACAAAAAAAGAGCCGAGTATTAAGGGAGAGCCCCTCTCTCTAGAAAAGTTCTATGAGAACCTTTTTATTTTTTTACAGTTAATAATGAGATAAACAAAGCTATTTGAAAATTTGGTAAAGCATTTCCACTTCAACATCAATAGCCTATTTGAGCCAACAATTCAATCGTAAGCCATTAGCCTTTATTCAAGAAGTTTGTAAAGATAACATTTGTGCAAGGCAAAGTCTTATATGAACTTCGTTTATACAATTGACCAAGTTAGAGTCACGCTTTTAAGATGAAGATTGAAGAAATCGCATAAAATGGGAGTCACCATACTAGAAGTGAAAGTTACGCCTCTAAAATACAAGAGTTACCTTTTAGAAGTTTGTCCATATAATATAGTACAACTCGAATCCTGACACATGTCTGAAGTTGTGAATTGTGATGATAGCTTGATGAGGGAAAAAGAATAGGAAATCCTCTCAAAACCTTTATTATGTGGCTTTTACTCAAGAAAGATTATGTACGAGGCATCATAAGTGGGATCAAAACTTTATTCAAGCCTTCTTTTGCTGTTCAATAGTGTTGCTCTCTTTCTAACAACAAACAAAACCCAGACCCAACACCCCTCCCTCACAAACAAAAGAAAACAGAAGAAAAAGAAAAATGAGGTTCAGTACCAATATATCATGGTCTGAGTTCAATTTAGATCATTTTAGTCTTGCTAATAAGTGAAGATATGTTAATCAGATGAAGATATGGCCTTAAAAATTAAAAGCAATGCGATGATATATTGGGTGTTTATACCCTTCAATGCTTGTCTAGTTAATAACCAATTAATGGAAGAAAGCCTAGATTTGACAAAGAACCTAAAGGTTAGCTTTGCCATCCCAATCAGCATTATGGCAACCAAAGAGGAATATGACCTCTGAATTGGAATTTGATCAAACTGCCAGTATATGCCATAATTGCACGAAAAATTATTGTACGGTCTTGGACCAATGGTCCCTTCTCTCATATAATAAGATAATTACCATATCTTTTGTGGATAATTTGAGTTGATTCCTTTATTATGTGACCATTGGTCCTGAATCATGTAATAATTACTCCTAATGCACAGACAAACAGAAATCCATAGCACACACAACAAACAGGTAAAATTTTAAAAAAAAAAAAAAAAAAAAAAAAATTGCTGAACTGCAAAGTGCACATGATATTCAATAAATGATCTTCAATTAATGGCGAAAAATGCTTTCCTATGCATTATAACAAATTGATCATCAGATTTTTACTTCCAGATATTATTCAGTCTGACTGAAATTTGCAGATAAATCATCAATTACAAACAAAACATGATGTGGAACATGTGATGCATCTTGTGCAACAATTTTGAAGGATGGTGTGGAACAGGAAGACAAGAAGGTTGGCCTGCTTCCTCAGTCTGCTTCTTCTCCTTCTTCTCCTTCTTCTTCCTCCTGAGCTGGAAGAACTGCTGCATAATCTCTGCACATTCTGCTTCAAGTACCGCTCGTCGAATTTTCATGTTCGGGTGAAACGGGTGGGTAGGGGCAGCCGGTTTATCTGTTACTTCTGGGCGTTGTTCTCCCTCCACGTCATTCGGGAATAGCCTGAAATACACAGGTAAAAAAGAAAAAAAGGTATTTAACTTTCTTTGTTCAAAATCAGTGATCTGATTGGGTACATGCCAAATAAAGCGAGGAAAAATAATTCTAGTGGGATGCTGGATGCAAAAGTTATATCCATTTCTAATGGAGTTGAGCACTGTCAGCTTTATATTACTATGGACTGAATAAAAAAAATTACTACATGTTTTTCCATTGTTGTGAAGCAGCATACAAGTGATAATGGTGAACATGAAGCTTCTTCAGCAACGGTTTTCTCCCTGCATTCCTTCACTTCCCAGAATCATGTTACAACATGTCAGAAACGGCACTTATTATGGAAGTGAAACTAGCTCAATTAGTTCCACTTCTGGAGTGAAGCTGAGCACTCGGAGGAGAACTGCCCTCAGTCCACAAACTAACTATACTCATGGCACCCTTTCCAGCCATTTCACAGGGTGAGACCGTTAATAACAGATGCTAATAAAGACTTCTTTTAAAAAGGCTGGGAATTTTTCTGGTTTTCAATCAATACTCTGTAAACAGCAAGGCTAAGGTTGTGTACATCTGACCCATGTGCCCCGCTTACCCTGCCGTAGGCTAAGCTCACAAGAGCAAGGAAACAAATATTGGCCAATATGCAACCTATTAGCCAATACGTATCATGTTATGAACTCACTGATCACAAAATCTTGATACACAATAGTGTTAAACAGATAGAATGGCCAATGATGACACGACCGACCATTAGCGGAAAACGACCGATACAATGGATAAGACCAAAAATCAGCTGATACAGCTGAAATGGCCAATAAAATGAGCAACTGAGTTTACACTACAATATTTACCACCGGTTGCACGGCATCCGTAACACTATGTTCCACAATGTCACGATTGTTAACTGACTTGGGACTCGATCCACAATTTTTTATTTTTTCCCCCCTACGCAAGAGGCACTTGGGTGTATGGTATGGATGCACAAGTACAGGGAAACTACCAAGTAGCAACTGCAATTTACTCTCACGCTAACCAAATTTCATCAGTAGTCAGGTACAAAAATTGATTATTTCTTCATCCAGGCTAATTGCAAGCGTCAATAAACAGGGTGCAAAATTCCAGCAAGTGATTCTACTAACAATTTTCTGCTCCTGGGGTTACACATATCAGGCTTAAATCTTTGCAAATATCTTGAAGCATAGGTCCAGAAGTCAAAACAAAAACATGATTTTTCCCAAAATCATCATAAGATAGCTATTGGTTGGGCAAATTCGATAGATGGTTGACTCTCATTTCCTAACTCAGTAATTAATGTTTGCTAAATTACTGTCAAAATAAACAAAGACTCGTATGAATGAATCTCACTTTCTTGGGATGTTACTTTGCCCCCCAATATCAAGTGACTGGTAATGACTCTTCTCCTAGTCACATATTTTTGCCTCAGGATGTCATTGAACATGCGACTACATAATGCACTCACCTTGACACATCAGTCCAACTACAACAGCTTGGTCTCCAATCCCAGCATCAGGAAGAACTTCTATTAAGGGTACACGAAACATGCAATTTTTTTTACAGTACACAATTAATGGCAGACATCTGATCAAGCAGAGAGGTCACAGATGGACAAGAACCATTATCAAAATCACAAGGCTCCCAGCTAACAGTTGATATCCTAAACCATTAGGTGAGAGTTGGGAATTTAGAATATATATAGCCAGCACCAGCAGCACATTGGGAACTTCGTCAGACATAGTGGGTTAAGGTTTTAGTTTGTCTTAAACAGTTAGTTAGACATATACTCCCTCCGTCCCTCATTTATCTTACGAAAATTGATATGGGGTGAGATTTAAGGAGAGGTGTTTTATACAATTTTGCCCTTGAAGGAGGAGAGCCCATGTGCTTATTATTTTATCATTT
>BSSO01003139.1:0-17244 GCA_030267885.1 Mesembryanthemum crystallinum | reverse complement strand
TGTTTCACATATTTAGTTCATTCTAATACAGTCTTTTGTAAATATGGTATATAGTTACAATAGTATTGACTTTTCATTAAATAGTTACCTAAGGGCTAAGACGGATAAAAATGACGTTGTTTTAAAGAAATGGGTGACCTTTGCTATAAGGATGACATTATTTACATAAACAGAGGTGGCACTGCACCGAGGTAATGGTATATATAATAAACTGGTTTTATGCATACTTGTCTCTTAAAAATTCATCATTGTTTATCATCTAATATCTTCTCATACAAATGTTCTTAGGAGTTGAAGTGTAAACAATGCACATTCCTTCATGTGAAATGTTCGATTTGGAGGTAGGGCTCTGGGCTTGTATGCGAATTCAAACCCTCATATTTTTCCATGATTCGAAATTAATATCTCAGGGTCTTTGTTAGTCTACAAACATATGCAGAAGATCAACTAGCTCATGTTCCTTTCCAAAATACTTGCACTTTAATTAAGTTTAATTTTACAATCTTACTTTTTCTATCACATATTGTTTGCATTTTATTCATTTATATTGAAATGAACAAAGTTTTAGTAAAAAGATTAAAATGATTTAATGCTCATTTCATTTCAACACATAATCCTACTACCAATTCAGCCTAATTCAGTTCGACCACTCACAATAGTTTCAATTCATTTAGACTTACCAATGTTCAATCAAAATAAAAATAGCTTAAAAACTTTTTTATTCGTACTCGATTGGACTATCCCTAAACTCCTACTAACAATAGTTTCCAAACATTTTGATTTTGATAATGACAGTACTTCCAAAAGGTAAGAGTGGCAAGATTCTCCGTACTATGCATGACAGCCTCAAAAACATACTATAAAATTTAACCTTAATGTCCAATTAGATTAACATTAACCATCTTCTAACAATGTTTCTCTTCCATCTTAATAACCATTATCTTCCACTCAAAGGACTCAAACAAAATCACATGCAAATCCAATTTCATCTTCAACCCATTTAAACAAAAACAGAGGAGAGAGAAAAACAGAGTACAACCCAACCCAAGTGTTTTTTTTTCTTTTCACCAAAAGCATGAAAGACTGAGTAATATTCTGCACAAACGGAAAGTCTTTACACTGAGATCAAATCGTAGAAAGATTCATCAATATCCAGAAAAAATAAAAAACTATGACATTTTCCCCTGCAAGAAATCTTAGTAATAAAAGTAGAAATAGTACGGATTTTGCAAAAAAGATATTTCGTTACCCCAGAAAGAAACAGAGCTAAAAAACAGAGCAAAAAGAAGATGATCCTTTTTGCCAAATACTTGTTCAATGAGGGTCAGTCATTAATGGCTACAACAGGGGGTTTGATTCTTCTTTTTTCCTTGCCAGTTTCTGATGAAAAAAAATTGGATCTTTTCATCTCAATATGATCTCTGTTTCTTTATGGTACTTTTTGATTTGAAAATTAAGCAAAAAAAAATGTTGAAAAATCTTCAGTTTTGGTGAGAGAGTGAGAGACAGAACTGAAGTAGTTCACGGGATTGTCAGCCAGTGGTGAACCCCAGGTGCCAAATTTTATCGGTTTTCTTTTGTGGGGTTACACGTCGCTCTAGAAAGAGAAAGAGAAAGAGAAAACAGAGAGCAAAAGTAGAGAAAAACAGGGGAAAGTGAGAGAAAATGGTGAAATTTTAGCTGGAGTTTCTGATTGGGGGAGATTCCGTTGAGGGGACTTTTTTTGAATTTGAGAAAAAGAGGGTAAACAAAAGTGAGGAAAAGTTGTTTTATTCATTGATTAATTCAATTATTTTGTGTAATTTGTACTGCTTTTTAGCAAATTACTCCTATATGCACTAGAGTTTTAAGTACTTATTTTAATCTGTCATTCTTTTTGAGTTTTGTCCTCTAATGAATATATTCTTCTTCACAAGGAGAAAAGGGCAATTGTCAAATTAAAAAGCAAAATATTCTCAAAAAAAAAAAAAAAAAAACAGCACAACTGTTTTCATAATTTTGTTGTGTGATGATGCATTGTATTTGCCACTCAGAACTTGCTCGGATAAGTCTAAGGCTTTGTTCTCTGCAACTTATTTTTGTTGATATTTATTGTTGATTATTTATTTTTGTTGATTTTTGTTGATTTTCGTTGATTTTCGTTGATTTTACTGATTTTTGTTGATTTTTGTTGATTTTACTGATTTTTGTTGATTTTTTGTTGATTCGTTAGATTCGACAGAGAGCGACTTTATTGATTTTTTCTGATTTTTGTTGATTTTTATTGATTTTTGTTGATTTTACTGATTTTTGTTGATTTTTGCTGATTTTACTAATTTTTGTTGATTTTTGCTGAAATCAACAAAAATAAGCTCTAGAGAACAAGGCCTAAGTTAAATTGAGCTCATTTAATATTCTTACAACTTATTTTTTACTATCATATATATATCTATTTATCTAGTTTAATTAAAATAAGTTGAAGAAAACAAGCCCTCATTAGTCATTAACCACTATATGAGCTGGATTTAACATAAAATTGTATGTTGTAGTCAAGAGAAAAGGAACCTTGTAAGAGGATTTGAGTTTTGTAAACATGTCCATAGATAAATGTGTGAATGTATCAATTGGCTAAAGTCTTATAGTGTAATTACAAATATTTATTATTCTCTCTAGTATTTTGATAGAAACTACCTTAAATTTTATACTTTTTGTAGAAAACTACCTATTACGAATATAATTTTTTTTAAAGTGCTGCATTTTGGCGAAAATGATGTAACAGGGTTAAATTAGGGCACGAGAAATGACAATTTTCCCCTCTTTTTTTTATTGAAACAAAATTGCATGTTGCAAATCTGTTGGTTTCCGTCCATTCCCGATTTTACCCTATAAAAACCCTAATTTTTGGCCTCTCAAATCAATAGAAAGACATGGATGAGATGATTAATGCTTGATACAAATTACACTTGCAACAAGCTTCAAAATTTTAAGAAACACCTACTACAATGTCACATATTAAGAGGTATGGTAATAGAAAGAAAAGTGTAACAAGAGGGAGAGAGGAAGAGAGATGTGCGTTATATGCGTAAGAATATGATACAGGAATGAAGGAAAATCAGCCAAACTGCAATAGGCAATTTTGTTTTAACAAGGGAGGGGTAAAAATATCATTTTGCATGCCTCAACCTAACATCGTTACGACATTTCCGTTAAAAGGTAGCATCTTGCGAAAAAAATCCATTTTAAAATCTAGGGAGGCTCGAGCTCGACTTGATCACGGGGAGCTTGACACGAGGCTCACCAAGTTGGATGACGTTTAGCTCGAGCTTGGGCTCGGTCGCAATAACTCAGCTCGTGTTCGACTTGAGTTTTGTAAATTTAAGTTTTTTTTTTTTTGATAATTTTTGTTAGTCCTTTACTCCTTTCTGGGGAAAAATATACTCCTTTCATAGCAAAAATACATAAAACTAAAGCATTAATAATGAACGTTAAATAATAATATGGAGGAGACTTATTAAATCCATAACTAAAAAAAAAAGTTAAAGAAATTTCGAGTCGCACTGAGCCAAGCCAAGTCGAGCGAGATAGGAAGGGCTCGAACTTGGCTCAAAAGCCTTTTGGCTCGGACTCATGTCAAATCGAACTCGAGTCGAGCTTTGACTGAACTGAGTCCGAGGGCTCGCAGAGTCGGCTCAACTCTCTTACAGGCTTACAGCCCTAATTGATGTGATCATTTCTGAATATCGGACGGTTGAACATGCGATACGACAACTATCCAAAGTGCAATATTCATATTAGCCAACTCAGCCATTTAAATTCATAGAAAATTGTAGTAGTATTTTAATAGGGTCAAACTTATCAACCTTTGTAGTTCCACCCAAACAAAAAACTAAAAATCCCAAATTTCAAGAAGAAGGAAAAAAAAAAAAAAGAAAGGAGAAAAAAAGGATCCATATCTTTATGTCTATAAATATACATATATTGCAAAGGTTCCTCATCCCCTGTTTTATTAGCAAGTAAGTAAAGTTAATATATTTTCCTCACTCCCCTGCCTCTGCCCTGCCACTGAAACGCTTAAAACCCACAACTTCAGTGCTCGCAACATGTAATGCAACCCCCCCTCTCCCTCTCTGACCCATCAATCACAACACTCTGCCCTGCAATTTTTTGTCCTCCATCTTCTCTCTCTCTCTCTCTCTCTCTCTCTCTCTCTCTCTCACACCTGAGCCTCTCACTTTTTGAACTTTAAAAAACAAACAAATCACCCCTTCACATTTCACATCTCCCCTTTAGAGTTTAAACCCCCCTTTTTCTTTCTTCCTTTCTGTCCCTTTCCCCTTGTTTTCACTCCCCTGTTTCTCTCTGTTTCAAACCCCCTTTTGAAGAAAAAAAAAAAACAGAGCAAAAATGGGCAGAGCAACTCGGTGGTTCAAATCCATTCTGGGAATGAAGAAGCAACCAGACAAAGAAAAGATTTCGAAAGAGAGTGAATTTGGGAAGAGAGAGAAAGTGGGGATTGAGCGAAGATGGAGCTTCGCTAAGCCGGGGAAGGAAGTGGAGAGAGAAAATCAATGGTTTACAACAGAGCAGGAACAGAGCAAGCACGCCATTGCGGTGGCTGCCGCTACTGCTGCGGCGGCTGATGCGGCGGTGGCGGCGGCTCAAGCGGCCGTCGCAGTGGTGAGACTGACAAGCCATGGTAGGGGTGCTCTGTTTTCTGGTGGTAGAGAGAGATGGGCTGCTGCCAAGATTCAAGCCTGCTTTAGAGGCTATTTGGTAAATATATTTCTCATTTTTATGAATTTGTTTTAATGTGGGTTTTTAATTTTCTATCTATATTTGTTGAATTCAGATGTTTTTAATGTTTGAATGTGTGCAATTAATTGTTTGAGGGGTAGGATTTTGGTTGCTCTTTTTGTTTGATTTACCATTTTTGTGTCTGGGTTTCTGTTAGATTTCTTGAGTACCATGTTGAAATTTGCTTATTTTTCCTTCATTGTACTGTTTGAGCTTTTCTACTAGATAGGCACTCATAAGTCATAGTAAGTGTTTGTTGGAACTTGTAAGTACAAAAGTTCCTCACTTTGTTTGAGGAACAAGGATAAAAAAAATGTGGTAATAGCATTACCTCAAAAGATTTTTCAACTTACTTCAAGTGAGATTTGGTCAACTTAGTTGGCTTATTTTCTCTCTTTTGCTTTCACATTGGTCCCCCTGTTTCTTAGGTCTTTGACCTCATGGTTCCTAAATTTGAATTTGAAACTTTGCAACAGTGTTTTTTTATGAGTTCCCTCTCTTATTTAGTTTCATGATTGGTTAGTAATTAATTTTCACTCTCAGTATAGTAAAATGGGATGATGAAAGTTGAACTATTCACATTCGCCTACATTATCCTTTTTTATCCTATCAAATATATCCGTAATGTCTATTAACGTGTAACATTTATTTATGTGTAACGTCTATTAATGTGTCCCCTCTAGATTTGCAATAGTGAATTAACTTTTTTATTGTGGTTATTGAATGAATAGGCCAGGAAAGCACTTCGTGCCCTTAAAGGCCTAGTGAAATTACAAGCTCATGTTAGAGGTTATCTTGTACGGAAGCGAGCCGCTGCGACTCTCCAGAGCATGCAAGCCCTCATTAGGGCTCAGGCCACGGTACGATCTCAGAGAGCTAACCGCACCATAAATAAAAGCAATAAGTTTCAACCTCGAAGATCCATGGTAAGAATCCGATATATGTGATAAGCTTCAATAGAATTTGATCGTTTAGTTTAATTTAGTTATGCGTTATTCACTTGAAATGAACAAACCTTAATGTTTAATGTTGTTTTGGTTGTTTTAGGAGCGGTTTGATGAGCCAAGAAGTGAATTTCACAGCAAGAGACTATCAACATCATATGAGCAATACAATGCATATGAAGGTAGCCCCAAAATTGTTGAGATTGACACATGTAAGCCAAGATCAAGATCAAGGAGGATCAACCCTTCATTGTATGATTTCACAAATGAAGACTATCAATACCCAACAATGTCTTCACCCTTACCATGTCCTATCCCGGGCCTCCCAGGCCGGTTGTCGATACCCGATTGCCGGAACATCCACCATAACGACTATGAATGGAGCTTCAACGGTGACGACTGCCGCATCTCCACGGCCCAAACCACGCCCCGGTTCTCCCACTCAGTCCGGTCCAACGGGCCTATGACCCCAACCAAGAGTGTTTGTGGGGATAGCTTCTTTAGGCCTTACTCTAACTTCCCAAGCTACATGGCGAATACACAGTCGTTTCGGGCCAAGCTACGGTCCCAGAGCGCCCCGAAGCAGAGGCCCGAGGGCGGCCCCAAGAAGAAGCTATCTTTGGAAGATTTAATGGCAGCTAGAAACAGTATTAGTGGTGGTAGAATGCAAAGGTCTTGCTCTCAAGTTCAAGACACATTGTCGAACTTCTAATGGATGTCTGTCTCTTCCCCTCTCTTGTAATGGAAAAAAGGTTCCTCTGTGTAAGAAATGAAGCAAAAAAAGATAAACTTCTACTCTTAGGTAGTAAGTGAAAAGATTAGAAAACACAGGGTGCTTTGTGTATATTCTTAAGAAATGAAGTAATCAACTTCTGATTTCTGTTGCCTTTTCCTCTTCTTTACAATTTACCAGATTGTAATGATATTCATAGTATCATTTTAGCTTCTTGTGACATTGAGTAGGTTTATTCCTGATGTAAAATGGGAGTAATTGTTTGTAATAGTTAGTTACTCACCAAAGGGTATTTTCTTTGAGGATTCTGTGAAAAGATGGTTTGATGTAATCTCCAAAGAGCACTGAGACATAGTATTTGACAAGTTTATGATACAATTGAGGGTAATTTCTGTGAGATTGGAGGGTCATAAAAAAAACAAAATGTAACTTTTGTAATAAGTTAGATCTGCTATGCTACTTTTGAAACAACCTGTTTACAATTGTTAATGGTAAAAATTCGTACATCTGATTCTCACATATAAGTAGACGGCCTATTCACAAGAAACCTTGTGATAAACATTGGATTTGAGAGTGATATTGAAAGTCTAATGTAGTAACTGCACTATCGGAGGTCTATTATGCTACAATTCTCATACTCACATCTTTGTTACATGGACTCGTCATTTTATCTTGAATACCAGAATCGATATCAAATAATCATGTCATTAACATGAATACTTGTATACTAAATCAACACGTATACACATACTCATATCATATACTTTTAGCCGAGCTATGTATAATATATGTACATTGATTTACCTTAATAATTTTTAGGTTACATTGAAATTCTAAACTCTATGTTATATTTTTTTCAACATTTATGCTCAGATCAGAAGGTGCCATATGGTGGTTGCTGTGGAGGGAAATGAGCCCATTCAAAAATAGTGTATAGAATATAGCCAAAGTTTGGTGAAATATTTGAAATTCTTATCCCTGTAGCTTATCTACCTTATAGCCCCATTAATTAATTATATTTATAGAGTTTTCATTTCTCAATAATGTAAGCTTCCATGCAGGTTCACACTACTGTATTTAGCTCCTGGATGCTTGGTCTCTTTTGTTCTTTTATCTTTGTACTATTTAAAAAAAACAAACCCCACACTTCCCAAGCAATACTGTAAGGCCTTTAGTTTTTGGCTCATTTGTGCCAAATTAATTAGTCTATTATTAATCAAATAAATAATTAATTAAACATTATTATTAGCATTATTAAAAACAAGAAGGGTAGATGTAGATCCCATGGCTCAATATTACTATCAGGGATAATGAGAGAGATCCAGATTCAAAATTTCAAATCTAGAAAGATTGGGCCAATCAGTTGTGAGATCATTTCCAACGGCTTGGTTTGGTGATAACTGATAGAAGTAATTAAGTTAATGTACTGACTCTTTACTGAGAAGAATTGAAAAAAAAAATGTCATGTCATGGTATTATTTTTGATCTGAGTTTTGGTACGTTCATTTTTGACTTTGCAGAAAATTAATGTCAAATGATACCTATCTATGAGGCTATGAGCTTACACAAGTCAGTCAGTGTCATGGATAACTAGAAAACCGTTGTCTTCCCTTCAGCTTAATAATGATACGATAAGCCTCAATTCAAATCATGTACCAACGTGTTGGCCTTTGATTGAGATTTAGTAGAACACAAAGGGAGTGGTAGAACAGAGGGAGTAATATATAGGAGGAATCTCTATTATAGGAGCATTGGGGTTTTACGATTCGAACTCAAGATATATGGTCACTGAAATTCTAATACCATGTGAACGAATTATCCCAATCAATAGTTTCAACTGATAGTTGGAGGTTCAATCAATAGTATATCTCCTAACATATATTACCATTTGATCAATAAATTTAGTTAAGTTAGTTATGCACATTTAGTTCAATGTATTTCGGTTCAATTCAACTTTATTTTGTTGAAATGAACATAGCATGATTATCATTTAGGTATCTTAACTGATAAGTGTTCAATAATGCATAACAACTAATGTAGTAATGTTAATGGAAACAAACCACTAGTTCNCATTTACACTTTTAACTACGAGCTGCAGCTCCTCATATATCCTATAGAAACATAATAAAACCTCCTTAAAAGATACAAGTGCAAATTTCAACTAACTTCGCCACTAAAATATCTTTTTTTTTTTTAGGGTTCGCCACTAAAATATTTTAGGATGTGGATTGATACATGTTTACTCAATATACGGACCAAAAAAATCATGCCAAACTCAACCCACAACCGACCCAACCTCACATTTGAACTACTCTACATACATCTAACCTTTTAAAAGAAGCTCCAACTAACAACTATTAACAAATTTTGGCTCATCATCATAAAGATTTTAAAAAATAAAATAAAATTTGCATGAGGCATAAAATTAGGAAGTGATAGGACTATACGGACTTGCATGAAATTCGAACTTTAATCTATGCTAATAGAGTACTAGTACTTGGATACAAAGTTTCTTATCAACAATGATTAGGATTTTTTTTAGAGGGTATTTTGTTTTGATTGATGGGCATTTAGGATCTCTTGGGAAATCGAGGCTTACATCATGAATGGCCTCATCCTCATGGTATCTCGTAAAAGACATAAGAATAGGTAGCATAAGGTTAATTTGGGTAATTGAGCCCCTGTCTTTTTTCACTCATAATCCCACCTCCATGACATCATCTCGGACATTTCGTGCAGCGTGTAGATAAGAATCTATCCAGTCTTGTCCACAATTTTTTGCCCATTCCATATCTACCCTTCCCCCCTTCTCAATCCGGCTGTAAACGAGGCAATACGATCGCGAGCGGCTCACAAACATATTTGATCAAAAGTTCAAAACTCGTTCGATAGTAAACGAGCCGGACACGAGCACCAAATTGATACTTATTTTAATAAACGAACCGAGTACGAGTATCATATTACTTGTTTAAGTACCTGTATACTCGAAAAAAACGGGTGTACTTTAGAATAGCTTGCGAACAAACTCAGTCAAAATCCGCTCGATAATAAACGAGTCAAGCACGAGTACCAATTTGATACTTGTTTTAATAAACGAGCCGAGTATGAGCAAATCGATACTCGGTTCGGTTTGACTCGTTTACAGACCTAATTCTCACCCTAAAATACTCGATATCTTCACTTTTTGGTGTAATTTTCATGATATAATCTGTGTTGTATTAGGTAATTCTCACTTTAATCTTCATCCAAAGTTTTGTATACCACTATTAATCACATAGTTTCGAAGGTGGGTCATTTGGTGTATTTTTGAATACAGACAAATCAAGATGATCCGACAGATGTATGTGAATTCATGTTGTTCACTAATTTAAAAAAACTCATCATATTTCCAACTTTTGTCATAACACGATGATTTGAATTTGATATGAATTGAAGTGATATGATTTGAGCTGATCTGAACTAAACTGAATTGAAATTTATCCAGATAAGTTGACAAAAACATGACGATGATTTAGAAGATCCACAACCTTAGCTAAATTGAGCACCTAATTGCAATCTATTCCAACTTTTTCTATGAAGCTACAAGGTGAGTAATGTGGCTTTGAAGGAACTAAACAGGACTTTAATGGGATTCAGGGAAGCATATTCCCAATCATCAGACGGTGCTGTCTATTGTAATTCGAACACCAAATTACTAGAGTATGTTTTACAAGTAGCACTAATTTAATTACCACAAGTTGTTTATATACTACTAGAACATGGATGGTGGTTGTGGAGACAGCTGCCTTTTCTGTCTTAGCAGGGGCCTTACTTGCATCATCTTCTAATACTTAAATTTGCTTGTTTTGGGGGAATGTGGCACTAATCTCACTTGCTAATAGGTGGGAGTATAAAAAATAATTACTAGTGGTGAAAATAAAATAAAATCAAGGAGTAACTCCAATTATTTAATTGGTAGATGACTCAAAATCACTCTTAAATTGCAAAAGTCAATATGTGTGACAGTCCAAGATGAGTCTTTGTATGCGGCGGGTGGCAATGGGTAGAGTAACTCCTATAGTTATAAACACATCAAGGCTCCTTCATTTTTTTTTCATGAACACACAAAAAAACAGCGTAAAAACAAATGTAAACAACTCTTCTTTAAAAGAGATAGATGCTCGCCAAAAAGTGACACATTGAAATTACACAATACAAGACTTTTTGATCATAAGAAAAGACTTAAAAATTAGATTAAGAAATCTAATTCAAAAACTGAATTAGAATGATAATTCGGATTTATAATTTATCATCATTCCTACTCGACACTTGATAGCACAATTTCAATCTAAATAATTGTTCAAATGTTATAATTCTTTTTTTAGTGCAATTTCACAAGTAATATGTAAGGAAGGATAAACTGTGAAAACATCCTATTACTACTGAGAAGCTAATCGAACATATGATTAATTGGCAAATTGTGAAACATCTCAACAAAAGTAGTTTCTAACGTCATGATTTATGATCTATTTTGAGAGTCTATCTCAACAAGAGCGTTTTCTAACATTATGTTTGAGGTCGCCTCATAAGAGAGTTAATGAAATTTCTTGTATTAGGATCTTCCTTTGTTTAAGCACCAAAAAGAAAAAGAAAAAGAAAAAGAAAAACTTGTAAGAATCTAAAACTTGAATCCTGAGTTGCCTGAGTCCATTGGGCTTTCTTTCCTTCCATTTATTAAACCAAACGAACCCAACTGAAGATTGGAAGTAATTATGCAGGCCCATTAAAAAGCAATTTACTAATCCACATCAAGCCCAAGAGAACTCTCCAACGGTCAAGAAACAAAGAATTTGAATTCAAGAAAATCCCCACTTGCCAACGGTCATATTTCCTCATTCTTTAAACTACTCCACCTCCCTCCAAATCATCACCATCATTCATTTACCAAGCAGATCTTCAACTTCTATCTGAGAAAACAAGATATTCAAAGAAAAACCGCCATTGTTGTGAAGAAAGAGAAAGATCCAAGTGAGGGAAAAAAAAATGGTAGATGATTCTAAGAAGACCCTTTCTCTCTCATCATCAGGTACACCATACTCCCTAACCCTCAATTTCAATCTCATATTTACTTCAAATGAATCAAATTTTGAAACTAAAATATAAATTCTTTCACATTTTGATGCAGGAAACGACGAGAATGAGAGTGAGAACCACCGAAATTCTCACCAAATGGGAGCAAAATCTCAGCATCAGATTCATAGCAAGAACAATCAATCGCCCAAGAATTTCATGGCACCCACCTTTTGTGCAGCTTCAAAGGCTATAAGTCCAAAGAAGAAGATCTTGTCAGAGTGGGAAAAAACTCCCCCAAATCTTGATCCGAAATCGGGTTCTCACAAAGTGGGTACTTCTAATCCTCGCTCTAAAAAATCTTTGCCCGAAATCCCACCATTGCCATCCTCTAATAAGGTGTTAGAATTAGAATCAGTTGATTGTAAGGATGATAAGGAAGATGCTATTGTACCTGATCTTAATGTTAGCCCTTATGATCCTGTCACCAATTATCTCTCTCCTCGCCCGAAATTCCTCCGATTCAACCCCAATCGACGCCGAAAAATAGTTCTTGGGAGGGATGAGAGTAATATTAGCCCAAGAGTTTCTCTTGATTCTCAGGGTTCCACTGTTTATTCAACTGCGGAGAGTATTATGATGTCGGGAAATGGGGATAATGAGCTGAGTGTAGAGCAAGTTGTAGTTAAGGAAGAAGAGGAAGAGGAAGAGGAAGAAGAGGAAGAGGTGATTGAAGAGAGAAATTGGGGTTTGAAATGGGAATTGTTGAAATCTTTGATTGTGTTTGCTGTTTTAGTCTTTTCTACAATGTGTATATCTTCGATGAATTCGTCTTTGCCATCACCGCCACCAGCTAGAAGGGGGCTCTTGGAAAATCAAAACTTTGGGAACAACAGTTTTGGGGATGTTTCATTGAGGGGTCTTGAAATTGGTAACTGTGTCTTTGTTGGGAGAGAAGAACCCGAGATGGGTCGGTTCGAAATCGAAGAAATTGTGGTTGAACATGAAGGGAATTCAAGTGAGGATGTGAAGATGGGTTATAATGAGGCTGAGGAGATTGAGGTTGGTGAAAAGATTGCGCCTTTGAAGGATCATTATCAAATGTTAGCCTGGTTTGATGCTGAAGATGAATCTGAGCAAATTTCGAAAAGTTTGGAGGGCGGGAAAATTGAGGTGGAATATGTAGTTTTTGATTCAATGTTTAAGGATGAGCTTGTAGATGATGAAGCACAAAGGGTTGCTTCTGAACCCAATGAGGTGATTGAAGAGGAAATAGTGGCAGAATTTGATGAGCAAATGATAGATTTTGAATCAAATTCTAAGAATGTGCAGTTACCAAATGAGGCAGAAATGGTTGCTGAAGATCCCCATGATGGAACTGAAGAGGAAAATGTGTATGATTATGGAAAGGAAATGGTTGATTCTGAGCCAAAATCCAATGATGAGCAATCAGAAAATGAGGCAGAAATGGTTGCTGAAGATGGAAAGGATGGAATGGAAGAAGGGAATTTGGCTGACAAGAAGGGAAAAGAGATGATTTTATCTGAATCAAAATCCGAGGATGGTAAGCTGGAAAATGTGGCACAAACTGTTGCTGAAGAACTCAATGAGGAGGTTGTAGAAGATGTTGGAGTTGAATATGGGCACAAACAGTTTCAGATGACCTCAAAGAATGTGATGTATCTTGTGATATTATCAGTGATGACTTTATTAACATCATTGGTAGTAAGATTCTATTGCAAGTGCAAGAAGGCATCTTCTAAGACTAGTTCCCGAAATAAGAAGCCGAGCTCCAAACCTCGGGTCTTAGAGGAAATTGAGCAGATTCAGAAAGATGATACTCATTTGAATCCTACACCAGTTGTTCCTGTAAGGCTGGAAAGACTTGAGAAGACTCCTCCTAGAGTCATCCCAAAGGTCGAGCTGCTCAGTGAGTTTGTGATTGGAGGAGATTTCAGAGGCTCACTCAAAAGTTGTGCTGTGAAAAGTAAGATGCAAGAATGTGATGAAAGCTATCATTCTGTTCCTCAAGAAAAGAAGGCACCAACGAGCCGTTCTGCTGTAGCTCCTAGTCATTCAATGTCGTCTGCTTCAGAGTTTTCGATGGCTGATTCTCTTTCATATGGAACCTACAATTCCCATCAAAAGACTACCAAGAAGGAGGTGAGTTACATTACATACATTTAAAGTTTGATTCAGTTGTGAATTCTAAAGTTATCAGCAACTTTTTCTGCATATAGATTCTGTTTGCATAAATTAGGTCTCAAAAAAGTGGTATTATTAGCTGACATTTTGCTCTTGGCTAGTCTTGGAGATGAATGATTCCATTGTTATGCACTAGGTTTTTTCTTCTTGTGACCAGTTTGGTATAAATGATTTACCAGTATCACTGAACTTCAAATTCAACAAATGCAAGAACATTATCTTATTCCTATACTCCATTGAACAGATGCTTATAAACTAAGTTTGACATATTAAATACTAGCCAAGTATCATTGTTTAGCTGTTTATGTTCAGTAATTTTACTTGGGCTCATGATATGTGATCGAGTATCAGATGCAAGTATCAACTATCCTCGTGCTTTTACTTTAGTTTCTGATTGTTTTCCGCATCCGTGAAAGTTTCAACTGATGAAAGGAGTTGACAAACATGGGATTCTCCTATCTAGCATATATGAAAGGGATTCCAAAGCAATTTGAATATGATTGAATGATACTGTATTCATGTTTTAGATAAAGCAAATATATGATTCTCATTTGATCCTGTTATCTTAGCCAACTGAGCAATATTCTTTTGAGCAATGTATTTATCACTTGTGTATTCACATATGGAACAGGATGACAAACAAGAACGTCAAGAAGTGACCAAGGCAACTCCTACTCCACTGAGGAGATCGAATCGACTTCGCAGCCGAGGAGTCACATCTCCATGACAACACTAAATCCAATCTACTCCCTAACCCTAGCTAATCCTACTGGGAAAACAGCATCTCAGCTGTTTTCAACTCTTAGAGAAGTTAGGTTGTCCTTTGACAATGTAGGAAGTTTGGAGCCACCTTTTTTATGTCTTTGTTTTTGTGGCAATCTGATCTTGATTGTAGTATGGAAGGAAACTGTGGTTTCAATCTTTTAAGTACTAATACCATCATGAAAGTTTCTTTTATCCATAAAACTTTACATTATTGATGGGCTATTATTCTACTCTGATAGTGACTAACCCATATTTCACCATCCTCATTAAAAATTGTCTAACTTGACCTAATAATCTTATCTCTATGTTTATCCTTTGGACCACATCAAACCTTAGCTTCTTGGTGTTGTCTTTCTGCTGTGGGAATTCTTTATGTCACAGTGAAGATGGAAAAGTCACAGATAATTGTCATATGCTAAACTTTTGGGTGTTGAACTGTATCCCATTTGCACAGGAAGCTTCCCATATATTATCCTCTGTGTGCACCATTTATTTTCCTCTGTTGCAGGAACTAGTGATCTACAGACTTCAGATGTGAACCTTTGCAGAGTTTTCTTGGCCATTGGAACAACACTTTCACTGTCTTTCCTTCTATTTGTTTCAACTTTTTCACCCCTCATATCAGGTAATGAAAGTAGATTGGGACAGAACAAACACATATATTATTGTGGAATGGCTCATTTGATGCTGTAGAGTGAACTAGTAACCACTGGTTTTTTATTTTTTATTTTATTTTTATGATAGTGAAAACATGATAGAAACCCAATTGTTTCTATATGCTACTACCTATGTAAAGTTCTTTACTTTTAGTATAAATTTTCAATACCATTCCCACTAATTTATTATTTACCTGAAACGGAATGGAAAGTGTTTTACTAACGAAAGATATAGAAATGGATTTTATAATGAACATGTCACTATGAAAAT
This sequence comes from Mesembryanthemum crystallinum, assembly GCA_030267885.1. Classification (NCBI taxonomy): domain Eukaryota; kingdom Viridiplantae; phylum Streptophyta; class Magnoliopsida; order Caryophyllales; family Aizoaceae; genus Mesembryanthemum; species Mesembryanthemum crystallinum. Next base: position 1,848 of record BSSO01003139.1, on the reverse strand, counting down.
ACATTATCAAAGTTATTAACCACTAAACCAACACTTAATCGACTGATCTAGATCGAAAGTTGTTTGATGCTTCAAGCCTCAAAAAGTGGGTATAGGAGGAGAATAACACTGCTGGAATTCTTGGTTGAATTTCAGCTAATGTGACCATGTTTAGCTGAGCAAAAAAGCAGACCAATCATAACATTGTAACACATGAAAGAATAACACCTTTTATTTGCTGGTTCTGTTTCTTTATGGAATATTATTTGTGTTTTTTTGGTCATCCTTTTTGGTTGAAATATTCCAATTCTGTGTGCTGCTGCCTACCTAATAAGTTGATATTCTTAACAAACAGCAGCCACAAAATAACTCTTCTGTTGTTTCAAGGAAAAGATCATATCACATCCAAATCCAAGTAGTGACAAGCTTTTGGATGTTGAACTCTGACTTGATTTTCACTATCTCTTCTTTCTATTTCAGTGACACAATCTACTGTACCACTTCAAAATTGGCCACATGTTGGAGTTGAAATAAGCTTAAATCAATTTTGACTATATTTCTTGATTGCTTTAGATAGGATCAAGAAAATGAATGAAATTGGAAGGGATTGATTAAGTTAATTCTTATTGGTGGATTTCTGCTATTGATTTGTTTGCTAATTGTCATTTTTCACATGTGTGTAAAGGATGTTTATATCAATCGTTTTAGAATGAAAAGAGTATTAGGCAAGTCGCTGAAAATAGTATTCTTTGCATTGATATGAACTCAAAACATCACATCCATTATGAAAAATCAAGATTCTAGTATTCTCATAATAACTTACATTTTCACTCAACTAATCTTGCATTGTTATTTGTTTGATGAAATCGCAATGAAGTTTAACATATCTTACCTTGATCTTTCTAATAAGCGGAAAACTATTGCATAACTCCTCCAAGAATAGTTCTTCTATAGCTACTTCATGAGGATTAATTAACAATCTTGAAATTTCAATCAGAAGATTGAAGTATTTACTACCAGACTAGATCTCATAGTTCATCTATGTACATTATTACTTGTTTGCTATGAGGAACTTAGATTTTGAAATGTATGGAGCAACCAATTTTTTGAGCATTCCTTTTAGGGGGGTCGGGGTGTTAAGATTCGGAATTGAGATATAATTTAATTAACACCAAACCAACAATTTCTCTTCCAATTAACATATGAAGCTACATACATTGAGTTTTCGCAACATCAAACACATCTCATCTTCATCATGAATTTCCTATATACTATATGTATAATACTACTATCATGTCTAGTTTTTATGAGAAAATCCAGCATTAAATGAAAAATAAAATAAAAAAGAATTAAAGAGCAATTAACAGCTACTTTGTACAGGACTCAAGGGAGCTCTACAACTCCCTATGAAACTAGATTTTCTAGTTAAACAAGATAAATTAGATAAAGAGCCCTTTGAATTAGCTGCCTTCTTTGAAATGGTGGCTTTTGGTTGAGTATAAGATTTGAAATTGTTTAGACCACCTCCATAACTCATACAAGCTTTCAATTTCTTTTGGTAAGGACTTTCTTTCTTTGCAAGATCTTCTAAACTTGTCACCCTTGCTAGTGATGTGAATGATTGGGATTTGCCTTGATAAAACTTTGATAACCCTCTCCTGCAAAAACAATAACCATATAATGGTAAGTCTCACTAATTTAATTAATTATTCACCATTAATCAAGGAATATATAAATCTAATTTACAACAATTTTCCAATGGATGCCATTTTTTTATTTTTTTTAATGCTTTTATCAATGATTTAGAACAAGCTAAGAACATAGATCTCAAGAATGTCTTAGATGTTTGAAACCCAAGTTCATCTTTTT
>BSSO01003138.1:0-17244 GCA_030267885.1 Mesembryanthemum crystallinum | reverse complement strand
TGTAACTGAGTTGTTAGGACATTTTAAGTCAAGCTAAAAAAGGCTACATATCATTTACAAGGATAAATTGAGTTGTTAAACCTTTCAAGTGAAACAGACAAATGGCTACGTACACAGAAAGACACAGAAAACCATGTTGATGCATCCTTTCTTACCCCAGTTAAGAACTGGGCTTCCCATAGGAAAATTAGGTCAGTCATAGGCAGATAGCAAATTGATTTAGCCACTTGACTGACAGCAAGTGGGGAAAATGGGGAAAGCTGTTTAACAAATACCCTTATGAACACACATGTTAAGCACTTCATGGAATGTCCATGAGCTAATTCGATTCTTGGGGAGCATTGCAAGAGGTAATTGAAGAAAATAATATAAGACATCTTGAAATTTCTTGAAAGGACACGTTAAGGCAACAAACAGCATGTAAAACTGTAATACTGAGAGAACAAAAGTAGTTCAATGGCTACGTACACAGAAAGACACAGAAATCCATGTTGATGCATCTTTTCTTACCCCGGTTAAGAACTAGGCTTTCCATAGGAAAGTTAGGTCAGTCATAGGCAGATAGCAAATTGATTTAGCCACTTGACTGACAGCAAGTGGGGAGAATGGGGGAAGCTGTTTAACAAACACCCCTATGAACACACATGTTAAGCACGTGATGGAATGTCCATGAGCTAATTCGATTCTTGGGAAGTATTACAAAAGAGGTAACTGAAGAAAATAATATAAGACGTCTTGAAATTTCTTAAAAGGAAACGTTAAGGCAATAAACAGCATGTAAAACTGTAATACCGAGAGAACAAAAGCAGTGTGAATGACATACTTTGATAGCCTTTTGTTATCCGTTGGCATCTTCATACTCAATGAAGCAAAACAATACCCCTGTCAGCAAGCAAAAGTGTTGAACGTATGGGTGGCTTCAAGTTCAAAAAAGAAGCATTAATAATGTTAACAATTGATTACATCATGTATAAGTTATGAGCTCTTTACAATTCCACAAAGTCCCAAATGATGGGAGAGCAAGTAACTAAGGATCACACAAATAGCAGGTAAGTTATTTTCCAGTCAACGCAAGCACAACCCAGGTCATTCACAAAATCAATACAGTGTAATTAATAATATGGGCCGTCTTAATAATCCTTTTTGTCTTACTCATTTTTTAGTGTACATCTTTATCATTCAATCCCTTTTTTCTTTTTTGGTGAAAAAAATAAGGATATAACTCCTAGACCTCTATGGGCCAAAAAAGTAACAAGGAAGAAAAAGAACCTTGCAACTTGTATGCAAAAACAAAATCGGGAACACACAGATACACACTTGGCATCATCTCACCATCCCCATGACCCCATCACATGGCTGCTTTCTTGACTTCCAGGCAACCACAATGTCACCATTGTTATTATCTTGTTGTCTACCTAATTATCAGCAAAGGATTGATGTAAACAACCCACGTAATGAGTTAAAGCTTCTTGTTAGTATTGTTGTCTACATTTCCTGTTCTAATGGATAAGCCAGTCACCACCCCCACCGGCCCACCCCCGGGTTCTCCCTCCCAATAGATGTCAACAATTGCCCGCAGCTATGATTATTAGAGCTACTAATCGAAGACAAAAAACGAAGTAACTAAATGAATACTTAGTAGAGTGAAAAAGTATGTCCTCTTACCAATCGCAAGCTCATTGAAAAACAGCTGACTCAATGATGGCATGATGGGCAATGGTGCAGGTGAGTTTATAGTCAGATAATTTACCAAAGTGGGGAGGAGAATGAGAGAAAAAAAAATTATATGCTGAAAAGATTGGTATGATTCTCATTTCTAGTTTACCGATCTTTACCCAACACACTGATCTTAAGTAACTCGCACCAGCATCATTAGATTGAAAGACACAGTAATAGGTAAAACACACTACTTGTATCAAACTTTTATCAAGCACTACCATTGACCTCAATAGTAATGCCTCTGTTGAAAGACACAGTAATAGGTAGAACAGATTGTATCTTACCTCCATCAAGCAATACCATTGAACCTGATAGTCCTAATGCTTCTGTTTGCTCTTTTTACAAAAATTGACTTCTTCCAAGCAATTGTGTATTCTCCAATGCAGTACGAATAGATCTGTTTGATATTCTCCATCCTGACACAACGAGCAGATGTAACAAGTATTAGAAAGAAGACGAGTGAAATACAAGCAAATCTGAAATGTTTGTCGGCTTTAACATGTCATCCACAATCCACTTGAGGGTGTTTAATCTTAATATATACATCCATCAAAGCATTAACATGGTCATATGAACTCAGCATAATAACAAAAGGAAGAAAGAACAAGCACAATATTAGAAACATTTTGATCAATGATTCAATGAAAAATGCAAAGATGATCACTCAAATGAAGGTGTAATGCCGCACAAGTTGCAGTCACAGCATTCTGAAGTTGGTGATGTCCAAGCATAGATAAATTCACGTCATGCAACTCAATGGACTGTAAGCAATTGACAGACAAAAATTGGTTATATAGATAGAATTACTAAAAAATTTAAATATAAGGAGACACAATTACAGAAATTGGCAATGGTCAATCCAATTCAGAAGCATGGAACCTGGGATAGGTGTCATGCCGTGTGTCCAATAAGTGGACAAGAAACATGTGGCATGACATGACACATGCTTCCAACATACTCCCTCCTTCCTTTTCAAATGTTGTCAAACCTCCCAAAAACAAGTCCCTCTCAAATGTTTCCAAATCATATTATTATTCCCACTTACTTCTCTATAATACCCTTTCACTATAAACCAAATACTACTCCCTCCATCCCACAATAAGCTTTCATAAATGGGGTTGGCACAAGAATTTAGGTGGGTGTTTTTGGACATAATTGCCAATGTAGTAGGTGTAATATTATGTGAGAGGTTAAAGTAATAGAGAGATATTATTGCGAGAGAATAAAATAATTGTACTTGTAAGTGATTGGAGAGAGAAAGTGGATTTTTTATTGTATTTGTAAGTTAGTGGATGGGTATTTTAGGGAGGTTATGGGATTTTATGATTTTTGAAAGCTAATTGTGGGATAAAAAAATGGTGTTTTTGAAAGCTAATTGTGGACGGAGGGAGTATTAAAAATTCAACAATCAACCCACTATCCTATTAAAACTCATTTTTAAATCCCCCACCCTTTCTCTCTCTTTGCACTATATATCTCTCTCCACTCCCAATATTAAACTCTTATACATTAAAGGGCAAAATTGGAAAAATCAACCGATCTTTTTCTTTCTTAATATCTGTGCAAATATGGTTTGACAACATTTGAGAAGAACGGAGGGAGTATATTAGGCTTTTTCGCCCACTATAAATGGTGCTTCCCTGTGTCCATGTAGTGTCTGTGCAACCTCACCTATCAAAGGTCTAACCAAAACATTATCTCCGCAATTGCAGAGGTAAGATGTGAATGGGGTTAATGGTATATGGTTAGTTTGATAGCTGATATTGATAAGCTGTGGAAGATTCGTGCATGAAATACATACCTGTGGTGGGTCCTCAATTTGTACCAATATATCACAAGATTGGCGTGGTTCACCATTGACTCTGTCAAATCCCTTGACAAACTTCTGTTTCCATAATCACATGCTGATGTCACAGGCGAGCACATCGTTAAAGCTTTATCGCGAATAATTTTCTCAATCTGAGGAAGAAACGGGCCTCCAAGTATTACCTAAGAGGTTGAACCAATTAATGGGGTAAAACAAATAACTTGCATAAGTAGAAAAATAACATAAATGAAACCGTCAAATCACACGACAAGTTATACAAAGTTAGATGTTGCTTCTCAAAATAATAAAATCAGGTAGAAGTCATGAACATAAATCATAGAACTAGAAAATATCCAAACATCTCAGATTTGACTGAAGTAACCTAGGCTCATCAACGATCAAGGTGCCATAACCACATAGTCGCAAAAGCTACAACGAAATAAACCTAATTGCCAAGGATTGCAANAAGAGTGAATTACATCAACTTAAATCTCCCTCCATTTGGTGGCATCCAGATATCCGTTGGGACATTTTAGACCCTAAGTTTTGATTGACAAAAACACATTGTATCTAACATGTCACTATGATCATATTTAATTGCATCTCACACAAACAACTATAAGTAGAAACAAGCACTAAACTGGGCGGTCATGCTTAATAATTCCAGACTTTGCCAATGCTATGCTTTCCAATGAACCCCCAAGAGCAGCCAAATGCTCCTTCCCTATAGTTGTTATGATTGCTGCAGCAAGCTCGGAACTAGCTATTACATTTGTAGCATCCCGTGCTCCTCCTAACCCAGCCTGACATCGAAGAAGACAATTCCAGGTAAGTACACAGAGCACAAAGCTGGTTGTACGGATAAACATATAAAGAACTAACGAGATAAGTAAGTAATGGACCTCAATAACAGCAATATCGACTTTTTGATCAGCAAATAATGTAAATGCTATAGCCGTGAGGACCTGGGAAAATTACAGTAGAAAAAAAATATTATAACACGAATACACGAACTGCATGCACCCAATCAAAGTGCTGCAGCTCTCCTTTAGAGTATGGAAATGATAGATGTAGAAGAAAAACCTGATGCCAATAAAGGGAAGAACAGATAAAAAAATTTGTACACCATGAGAAACATGCATATTGTGATTGAACCAGCAAATTTATTTTCTTGGGCACGCAATAGATATCCTGATTATAATGTCTTGACTCATGTATCCAGTTAATCTCATGATTGATTGAGGAAAGCATGTTAATATTTAGTAAATGCAGATACTGGAAAGACATCATGTCTGGAAAGTTTCAGACTCCATGCCCTTTCACCTTTTGTATTCACTATAAAAGCCCACAGTTGAAAATATTTTCTTTATACATAAGTATGGCACAAATCCACCACTATCTATGAGGACAGCTCACAACATACTACAAATTCAATACCTCAAAATGACTTAACCTTCCATTTTCATCTGCCACAGCCTGGTCAAGAATCTTCTTTATCCTATGGAAAAAAGAATACAGCTCATCTCTGGATACTGGCTCACCTTGTGTTCCCAGTGACATGCGCTCCCTGATACTTCGGATGTGAGGGCTGCTCAAAGAAAATGAGACCTGTGGTGAGGAAAATTAGTATGTAAAGAAAGAATTACAAGTGCAGCAAAGACTTGCTAAACCAATCATTTACATGCTTTAGAAAAGGAAAAGAAAAAGAAAGACAAAAAGAAAATAAACCTTGTATAACAGCCCACAGAATATCCCTCTGCCCTCAAAATATTGGACAAGAATGCAGCAGTTGACCCTTTGCCCTTAGTCCCAGCAATGTGAACTACCTACATAAGTTGTCAAATGGTCACAAACCACAAATCTTTTCAAAGGAAGAAATACAGCTTCGTGAGAAAAGAAAAAATATTACTAGCATTTTGGGGAAAATTAAAGAAGAGAATGCTCGGTGTTATTTTGTTATCATAAAAAGGGGGGAGCGCAATCTATTTGGTTTAATGTAATGAAGATCACTGCAGTCAGATATTTCCTTCCCCACAAATCTTCCTGATTATCATGTAGGATCTATAAGGATCATTAATACACCAAAAGAAAGCACTGGTACGTAACAAGTTTGAAAATGAATAATCTTGACAGAATATACGCAGGAGAAAAGATGGATGCAACAAGACAAGATGTTGACAAGTTGCAAAGGGCCAACAGCTTCCTCCTTTTCTCAGCTACATTCTAGCCCAAGATTTAGACAGCCATGTGAGGAGGTTGTAAACAAACATTATTGCTAATATTGTTGGCAGGCAGAATGGTGATACATTGGTGTGTAAAATATGGTGTACAAGTAGACCTGTCAAACGGGTCGGGTTCGGGTTCGGTCATTTCGGGTTCGGGTCATTTTCGAATCGGGTCGTTTTCGGGTTTGGGTCGAGGAATTCTCAACCCTGACCCAGAGATGTCGGGTTCGGGTCGACCCACTGGGTCATGAACGCCATTTAAGATAATTTTTGCTCCATCAATTTTTGACCAATAATCTTGCGAAAATTAAATATTGTGGATGGTTTTACCTTATTCTAACTATTGTGGATTGAATATAATATTTCTCATCATGCTAATATGTGTATAAAAGTATTAATGATATGTTAAGATAATTAATTAGCACTATGTCGATGTAAAAATGAATAAGTTACTTGCAACCACTATGTTGATGATAAGGATACTATAACCTTTGTCAAACACTAATAAAAAATCTAACACAATTACAAACTATGGATTTTAGAACAGTTTATTCCAAATTTTTGTCATAATATGAGCAATAATTTAAATTTTCGGGTCAAACGGGTCAACCCATGAACGGGTCGGGTTTGACCCTAAAATATACGGGTCAATCGGGTTTGGGTCAAATCGGGTTTTCGGATCGTAAAATCTGTGTCAGAACCCTAAAACTCAGGTCGAGTCGAAATTTGACAGGTCTATGTACAAGGGTTGTCACCATTTGTTTCTCACCATTTCAAACATCTATATTTCACCTTATATGGTGTTCCACTTGTCAATTTGTTTGAACATTTACACGTTTGAGAAGTTGAGAAAAGTCTCATACTTCCTCACTCTATGGTTAGCAGATTCGAAATGCAAGACAAGCTAAATATAAAGAAGCGAATGGAGCATGCATATTGATTTTGTCATATTCTTGACAACTTTACCAACTACTCAAATTTACCATTAAGGTCTAAGATCTTCCAGATAAAATAAATGCGGCCAAATCTGATTTTCAATGCATAAAAACAGCAATTTTCTTTTGGGGAAGGGGGGGGGGGGGGGGCAGAGGAGGAAGAGCTAGACGAGCATGTGCCTATAATGTGCCAAAGAAATGTTTTCTGCCAATTCCTCACTTTAGGTTCGAAAGCTTGTATTGAGCCACCAAGTCCAATCAATAATGTTCGGCTACCAAGGTCGCATCTCCACTTCGATTTCAAGACATTTCAGATTACTTTGCTCACAGTCTACGTTCCAAAATCCTCTAATGCCTTACACCCTTTCTTTAATTATTGCTTATTATTTATGGGTGGCCCACCAATTATGAGAGAACCCAAATACATGCTCATGTAGCCTCTTTGTTACGAACTGCTGCAATTTCACTAACATGCCATGGTATTTAGATGACATTCAAGCTCATTAATGTTTTTCTTTCTGTTTAATTTTTTTCGCCACCTCTTAGGAACTTGGATAGGGACAATTTGCTCATAAAACCAAACAGTTCATATCAAAGGTTCAGTAGAAAAATATAGCAACCAACCACAAATTTAAACCGAGACTGCCAGTCAAGAAAGAAAGTATATATCAAATAATCAAGTTAGACTGTTTGACCTGCTAGCCTGCTAACAAAAATTTGCAATTAAGTGATTGTGTACCTTGTGTCTTTATCAACAAAAAATGGCATCTTCTTTTTTCCACACATATTCAGCAGTTTCTGACCCATCAAACTACTATGATTTTCTCCAGTATCGAAACAAGAAAATGAAGAGCTATGTAAGAAATAATGCATCAACTATGTAAACAACATGTTATTGTAATGTTGGCCCTACAAGAAGGGAAAAGAGGAATGAAAGAACATTTTGACAAAGTGATTAAGAAAGACTTAAAAAGACGTTTCTCCCTCATTGGTTAATCAAATTCAATATTTGATCCATCTTTTAAAGCTCTTTTTAGCTTGTTTTATCAATGTTACCAAAGCTATTGAAAAGAGAGAAAGAAATATCAAATAAATTAAAGGGTAGTGAGAGACCTTGTACTTTGATTGCGGATTACCAAGACGAGATAACAAGCGCCTCATAGGACCCAAATCAAAGCCATCATTAGTATCAGTGCCAGCATTCTCAGGTACTCCTGATTTCTCGTAATTTTTAAGACTATCCAAGTACTCTACCAACTCTCTCGTCTCCTTGCACTCAAAGGCTGTACACAAATTTCTGCACCCCATTTGCGTAGTTGGTAACATGGAAGAAAACGTCAAGCGTTTATGTCCAGAGCGCCTATGGAACTGATAAAGAAGACTTAACTTTTTCATTAGGCTCAAGCCTATTATAGCAAACTCACGATACCACAAGTCACATAGAAGCTGGATGTGGAATAGTCACGTCGCAAGTGATAGTCATGACTTTCTGGCAATTTGTGAGTTTTCTAAGTGAATGTGAACTGCACAAAGCAATTACCCATATGTCAAAACTAAGAGGATCTAAGTAATAATATCCATTTGGAAATAAATCAATGAAAAAGCAATCAACCTCATAAATTGCACAGGGGCACTAAATAAATAAATAATTTACTAATGTAAGTATACATGAACAAGATTTGACTAAAGAGACATTGACAAGCAATATTATATTAATAATATCCTCAAAATTCCATGGAAGTTCTAGCGAACATTATGCACCTGATTCAAGATAAGTCAAAAACATCAGAAATGTAGGAGGATAAATTCATATATTTCATAACATTAGAGAGAAATGTAGGAGATGGAAGGGCATCAGGAAGAATTGCAAAACTTCATTGCTGATCATCTTGCCAAACAAGGTATACAAAGAAGTAGAACATCTGAGTTGGTGAGCTGGATGGGCATCAGGAAGAGTTGCAAAACTCCATTGCCGATCATCTTGCCAAACAAGGTATGCAAAGAAAATATCCGAGTTGGTGAGTTGGATTTAATCTGTCATTGGCATGTATAGTAAGGGTGTCGATTGTCACAAGAGGAAGGTTATCCACTTTTGTGGGAGGTTTGCTGGCTCTAACGCATTGAAAAAGAAGAGATTTTGCAGCAAAGTTGTATCTTCCTGTCAATTACAAAGATAATACTAAAAGAGGATATTTAGATGAATCGCCTAGTCTCTCATTGGCATTTCATCAAATAGGTGGTGGGCAAGACAAATTTGTTGTGGGTGTGTTTCCTTTGTTGACCTGTATTCAATAACGTGGACTGAGATTGGTTTAAGGAGTTACTATATGGCTTCACTCACTATTGTCTTTAATCATCAAATGATCAAAGACATCGAAACCCACTATTTCAACATCATATAACCTAAGAAGCTCATTGTACATACAAATTACCCCAATCACTTCTACCCATTGAGAATTTAAAGCCCAGATTCTGAACCCACAAAGAGATAACATCAATCTCTCTCTTCTAATGAGATACCTCTCAAATCTCAACCAAGATACTAGTGGAAGACTAATTTCTCAAAGATCAGCAAAAACACAACAAATTCATCACAAACTTCAAACTTTAGAAAAAGTACAGAAATTGAAACACCTTGTAACAAAATCATTAAGAAAATCAATCCAAATTCACCTCACATTCAAATTCACCGTCGTTTCGACTCTCAGAAATGTGCTTTGGCGGCTTCGCCTTCCGACGCCGACGAGAAGTGATCCCAGGTAGAGAAATTAACCGTTAAAAACCACGCGCCATTAATTAAATACAGTAATTAATTTGTTTATAATTTCTATTTCTTTTTTTCAAGTAAGTGGGCTTTGTGGCCCAAATACGGCCCAATCTACAGACTACAATTTAACGTTACAAAACAATGCACGTGACTTGCACGAGACATCTAACTTCGATAAAAACCACGTCTTTTCATCTTTCCTTCCAGAACTGTCATCGTGCACTGCAGAAAAGGCGCAAGCTTCAGTGAGTATATACTACATATTTTTTGTTTTATAGTTTTTTTTTTTTCTTAAGTTTAATATCGTTATACAATTATGTTTTATTCCAGTTTATTTTGAGTTCTGCGAAATTCATGATGTTGAGTAGTTGTTGGTTGTTAATTTGGGTTGAAACTTTTTTTCTAGTGAGTGTGAATTTTGATTTTCCGGGTTTGCTAATTATGAGATTATTCGTGGTGAATTTTGTTAGGTATTTGCTGTTTGATGCATTACAATACATGGTAGTAGGAAATTTTGAGTTTAATGGTGGTTCAAGTGAGGTGCTAAATGATGGATTTGAATGAAATTCCTAATGATCACATGGTAGTTAAAGTGGATTTGGAGGAGAAAAAGGAGGAAAATTTTGATGGTAAAGTTGATAATGAGATGGAAATTTCTAGAAGGAAGGATAATGAAGATGTGGGACAAAGATGTAGGGAGGTAGAAGAGAAGTGTTTGGCGCTCGAATTGGAAATTCAAAAGAAAGATGTGGACTTGGAAGGAGTTAAGGGTAGGATTAGGGCTTTGGAAGATGAAAAGGTGGCAATTGAAGAAGAGGTCAAGTGTTTGAAGAAAAGGAAGGCTGCTCTTGAAGCAGCCGAGGTAAATGAGATGATGGGAGGACGGGATTTGGTGGATGTGTGCATCATGGAGGGGGTTGAAGAGTATTCTGAAGTTGATCAACTGATAATTGAGAATAAAGTTTTGGAATGTGAAAAGAACAGTGCGCTTAAGGAAGTCGAGGTTTGGAAGCTAAAATGCAAGGATTTGGAGTCGCGTGTGGTTGAGTTGGAGGGAAGATTGAGTTGTCAGAATGTTGATCACTCACCAATTAAACCGAGGGAGGCTATGGAGAATGAAGTTGATGGCCATGCGAGAGATGGAGAAATACAAATCGAAGGTAATGCATCTCCTGATCCTTTTCAATGAGTTTTATATAAAATTTGCTTAGCTTGCACTTAGGTATTACATCTTGTTAGCTTGTTGCTTCATTATTTGCAATGTCCTCATTTTGGCCAATGTGTTCATGTTTATATGGTCAAAATGACTAACTTGTTTCACTGTATTCTTGAGTTTTGAGCACCTTGATTCAAAAAATGAACATAAAGCAATTTTCTTGTCAATCTACTAAAGCTCCTCTTTAAATCTTTAATCACATTAGCTAGTCTTGCATCTTCCATGGTGACTATGATGTATCTATGTATCCTTAGTAGTACTATGAGTAATGTAAATAATTTGGAAATTCTAGTCCCTGATGGTTTTGTTGCATACTGAATACATGCCAGGGATGCCCTACATAGGGACTCCACAAAATCGGTATGTACTTATTCAGGATTTTCAAAGAGTACAGCCCGAAACCCATGTTAAGAGACAACTTATTTTTCAAAATGAGAGAAGCTGTGACAAGAAGATTGCTCCATCCACTCCGGCAGGAGGAAAATCTTCATCTGGTGTTTTAATCGATATTATTGACAGTGATGATGAGCAAGATATCCCTGAGAGACAAGGGTCCAGTTTTCACTGTAATGGAACTCTTGGTGTGACTACTGGAGTAGGTGTTGATGGAGCAGATGGCATTTCAGACCAGGAAGACACAAGTAGTTGCAAGGAAGAGCTTCCTTGTACTGGAACTCTGAAGAGAAAGCGAGGTCCTAAAGTAGTTACGAGTGATGATGAGCGTGAAGTTGAAGAACCTACATCTAGAAAACGGACTTTTAAAATAGATGGCAGTGACAATGAGGGTGAAGATGATGATGGTATTAGATCAATAAAACAAGTTCTTAACGGTGGTAATAGCACCAACTGTGAGAGTGAAGATGATGATGATAATATTCCAATTAGTCAACTCAAGATGAATCGTGCTCAAGGTTCAAGTCAACCAAGTGGTTTACACATGAGAGGCGATTCTGATATTCAAGCTGGTAACCTTACTGTCACTGATGGTATAACTCATCCAAGGAGACGCCTTGTTAAGTCCAAACAAGGTAAAAAGAGTGGTACAGCAGAAGAAAGTGAAGATGGTCTTGAAAATCTGGCCACGGAGAATGTTGAAGATGGTAAGTCCGAAGAAGATGGTTCGGAAAGTCATATTGGTTGTTTAACTCGTTTGAGGAGTCATCTCGTCAATTCAAAACATGGTAAAAATAAAGGTAGAGTACAGGAAAGAGTAAACAGTCCTGAAAACCTGGCGACTGAGAATGTTGAAGATGATAAGTCGGAAGAAGATGGTTTGGACAGTGATACTGGTATTATAACTCGTTCAAGGAGACGTCTTCTTAAGTCCAAACAAGATAAAAATAAAGGTAGAGCACAGGAAGGTAAACATGCTACTGAAAACATGGCAACGAAGAATGTTGAAGATGACAATTCAGAAGAAGATGGTTCAGACAGTGATATTGGTTGTGTAACTCATTCGCGGAAACATCTTGTTAAGTCTAAACAAGGTAGAAAGAGAGGTAGAGCACAGGAAAGTGAAAATGGTCCTGAAAACCTGGCAATAGAGAATGATGAATATGATCAGGAAGAAGATGGTTCAGCCAGTGATTCTGGTAGCTTGAGCAATTTTATTGTTAATGACTCTGATGTGGAGGATGTGGAAGTTGATGTATCAGAAGACGATGGCTCTGGTGATTCTTATCAGCCAGAAGATGCATCAGACGATAATCTTAATTTTAAAGGGATAATTTCTAGACTTAAAAGCAGAAAAAATCCCAACTCCAAATGGGTTTTAGAGGGTGAAATGCTCTCTGATTTTGGTAAGGATCCTGAGCTATGTATGAGGGCTGTATGTGCTCTTTATCGCCAACAAACCACTACAGAAAAGTTATGCAAGGCAAGCATCGTTCATAATTGTCGAGGCTTTAGCAAATTTGATGCGAAAAGGTAAATATATGCATTCAAAACTGTGTCTTTAGATATCTACTTTTCGTGGCTTAGAATTAGTCATAGTTAGCACTTGACATCTGCTATTGGAATTTTGACTTCAATAATAATGTGTTTCCTTTTATTGATGATCATTCATGTTCTGAAAACCGCCATATTTGGGTTTAGAACTCACTGTAGGTGAATTGATTCCTCAAATAAACAATGCAACATTAACACTGCTTTTGCCATCTTCCCCTTTGTCTTGATAAATAGTGTTACTTTAGGTGGGTTGGTTGCTTTGTGTAGAGAACTTGCGAAGTGGTAGCTCTTCATCATCTGAGGTGTCATTGCTTTGGTATTAATGCAAGCTTGTGATGGATTGATTGAAGTATTAATTCACATATATTATTTGATCAATAGGGGAACAGATTTGGGGAATTTTCTTACGGATGGAGATCCAAATGGCGATCTAGTGAAAACTGTGGAGGAGTTACGAGAGCATGATCCCAATGGGGTTGAACTATGCTGCACATTGGCGAAGCACTATTCTAAACAACTATTTGAAATGTACGAAAACGACGAAGATCCATTCTTCCCCTGATCTTCTTGACATCTTGGGCTGTTGGGCATATATTCGCAACAGCTTCAAGTGTTTCAGCTAGCTAGTGTTTATATGTATATATATGTAACTACCAAGGCCAATACACAGATGGTCCATGGTCGTTTACTGGTTTTTGCTAACTAATGGTTCTTGCCAATAGTTTACTGATTTTGGTAAAATGATCCTTCCAAAGTACAGTTTTTGTGTCTTTGTTCTAAACTGTTATAGTATGTATATATTTGGGTAGTGGCAGTGTATAATATACTTCCCTTGTAGTTTTAGTGCTGTGCTGTTGATTGAAATTCATTATCTGCAGTTGGCAAATCTGTGTTGTTTTGTGGATGTCAAAATTAGAATATAAACTCTCTTCAACTTTCATTTTGGGTCTGTGTTCTTACTAGTACCATCCCATACTATAACATGGTATTGTTTCAATGTTTTTGATCATGGGATAAAAAATGAAATTTTCAGTTTCCTAATGAGTTACTAAATTCATTATCTTTTTTCTAATATTTTGTAAAAATAGTATATAAATTTATAATTTCAAGGAACAGATTAATCATGAACATATATTTCGTAGATGGACTAAGGCAAATGAAAGAAGAGGATCCAAGCACTTAATCAATGATGAGGAGATTAACTTGGGCAAATTTGCATAGCATTATACAACTAACTTAAGATAAATGAAACGATTGGTAATGATAAAAAGACTTTATCTTTTTTTTTTATCTATTTTCAGACAAAACGATATTAGAACAACTAGAACATGGATCGTAGTAGAATATTATGATATCATTATCAGTTCCTAATTTGGTGATGATCTTCAGAGTCACAGTAACCACGAAGAATATCACCCTCCTCAGAAGTGAACCCAAGAGCACTCAACATAGCGGGCCAGCAATGGTGCTCAATGACCCGAATGGCCCGACAGCAACCCGGCCCCAAATACGTCTCGCTGTCGTAGAAGAACTGGATCACCTCCCCAGTGCAGGCTTGGAGCTCCATGAGGGAGGCCCAACAGTTAACTGACGGGTCATCCGATACCACCTTCAGCCTCTTCATGATCATCAACGACGACGACGACGACCCGGACACGTCCGTGTTGGAAGGGTTGGTGGTGGTACGTGGTTGGATTATTGCCTGTGTGGTTGTGCATAAGGAGATGATGGAGATTATTAGGATCAGGAAGAGGTTGAGTTTTATCAACAAATGACGAGCTAATGCCATGATTAGGAATGTTTATGATGATGATGATGAGATGTTTGAGTGTAGTATGCAAGTGGAATGGATTTGATAGATGGGAGAGATTGGAGGTGAGTGTGTGTATATATAGAGGTGAGTTTTACGTTATGTTGTATGAGGGAGGTTAAGGGAGAGAGATGATTATAGGATGATGAATGATGATAATTGTCATGATTTAATGACGAGGAGATGAATAGATTGTATTCATGGGGAGGTTAGCCGTCAGTTTAATTAATTAAGCATTCCTATCGCTAATTTCGATCGCATGTGCCTCATAAATTATTTTCACTTCAATAAGGTTTGGATTTGAACCTCCTGAAAAACAGATTTTAGAAGAGCTTTTTCTCCGTATAGTCCAAAGTGACTTGAATAGGATTAGTCGTAGACCGTAAAACGGATCCATATATCTTATGGAAAGTCCAAAGTGACTCGAATAGGATTAGTCGTAAACCATAAAACGGATGCAGATATCTGTATTTTCTTTTGAAAAAGGAGAAGAAAGCTAGTTATTAGTTGTTTGATTCTTACACCATGAAGATTTCTTTTGGAACTATATGACTTACAAAGTTGTTAATAACCTCCATTAAATGGAAATATAAGTATTGATCGAAGGAAACAAATTCCAACATGTTTATTGATTTATACAAGACTTGAAAGAAATGATCAGTTGCATACTTGCATTGACAAATGATGTTTTAACCAAATATCTAGCAACAAATCCTTACTGTCGAAATATTGATGCTATATGTATGCAACATTTGATTCCTTTTGCGTTTAGATGTCAAGTAACTTGGCCTCCATGAAACACTGCCGCTGAAGGGACAAAAGGTAGAGTGAGAATAAATATCGAGTTACACAGTATATACCAAATACTTCTATCAATCAAAGAAAGTGTATGTGGGTTCACATATGTCTTGTGGGTTTAGTTGTTGAGACATCGAAATCACGAGAAAAGGATTATTAATACATTGCTACTTAGCAACTTCTCCTGAAGCTACTAGCTCCTCACCCTCTGTATATATTGCCCCTCCCATACACAGTAACACAGTACACACGCAACCACATAGAGAGAGCCGTAGAGGAGAGAGGATGAGCAGTAGTAGCAGTAGCGAACGCGTGGAATCAGCAATGACAAGGGCAAGCCACGACAAGTTCGCAATGCCACTTCACTATCCCCGGTACACCAAATCGGACTACGAGGCCATGCCCGAGAACCAGCTTGATTGCTTGCTCAAGCAATACGGGCTTCCCATCCTTGGCACTCTCGAGCACAAGAGGAAGTTTGCCATTAGAGCCTTCCTTTGGTCTGGCTAGTTACTGTAATACACTTGGTTATATCGAGCACGATAGATCCTCTGCAATAATTGTAAAGGTCCAATTAGTCTTGTTAAAAAGAGAGGAGAGAGAATGTAAGCTTTTTTAAGTTTTCAAATTTTCAATGCCTTGAAATCACAAGTTTAAAGTTTTATTGGTGAAAAAACCTGTTTCCAATTTTTAAGTGATTGCTAAGATCCAATCAAATGGTTATACTCACCTGTTCTAAAATGGCACATTGAGCTTTAACCAAGTGGCCAAATAAATGTGTTTGTATTGCTTCTCCATCTATTTGAACACCAGCAAGTTTTTCTTCACATCTAGCACGGTAATGAATTTGCTAAGAAAACGAAACTTATCCCTTCCGAGCACAAATGATCAAACAGGAACAGGAGAGCATGACAACATCCCTCTATCTCTCATGTGGTAGTCGATGCCCACCACTCATTGCGACATTTTCTACACAAAAAAATAAAATAAAACCATGAAATGAAACAGTTAATCAAGAAATATTTAGATTTCAACCATGCAAAAAACACGCATATGTAACTACAACACCAAATTTCCAATATGAACAACCAAATTCTGACCCAAGTTTAACTAAACACTAAACTGAGTACACTATACTCCATAAACAGTTCAGTCCAAACCACATGAGCATGTAGTACATATCGTAAAGATAGAAGTAAATACCCTAAACATTAGCATGTATTATGATATCGACAGAATACCCACTTCAAATTCACATATGCATGGCCTCCCAGAGAATAATTTGGGAACCAAATTTCTACAAGATCCATGTACTCAAAGAGCATAGACGACAAACCTTGATTTCAAAACTCAAAACCAACAACACTTTCTAGTGTTTCATATCCTTTGAACTACTCAAAGAACACATCCCAAGATCCTACTTAGCAGACCAAGCTCCATCATATCACACAAGCCCAAATTGCTAAACTCCAAAACTTCCTCATTTCTTGACCCAATCCAGATCCACCTCAACTTCCCCCACCCCCTAAAAAAAGAAATGGAACTTACTACTTTACTAGTAGAGGAAACAAAAAGGTTCAAGAAAAACTTCAGTACAGAGATATTGGGGTCTAAATCGGGTGCACCAACTGAAAAAACCAAGCTTAATCAAATCACAAAAGGCCACAAAAATCTACTCCACAGCCTATAGCTCAATTTGCTTCTCACCCAATTTAGCTCCAACTCAATTCTAGTGGTTTTCGTACCTGAACAAGTTGAGGCATTATATTCTAACTTCCCAAACTTGACAGACCCAACTCATCAAACTAAACCTCAATCTCTGAAAGATCCTTGAATATCCAAAGTTTTGAAAAAATTCATGGATTTTTTGTCGGTAACTACCTATAATTTGGCTCAGTTTGTTGGAAACTACCTACTTTTTTTATTTTTGCTAAAAACTACCTTTACTTTGGCCCAACCTTGTAGAAGACTACCAATTGACAGAATGCCCCCAAACGGTGTTCACTTTTTTGTGAGTTGC
>BSSO01003137.1:0-17246 GCA_030267885.1 Mesembryanthemum crystallinum | reverse complement strand
CTGACAGGACACAAATCCTTCAAGTCACACATAACTACTAATGAAATGAATAGAAATTTACTATTGAAGTTATGATGTATAGAATAAGTACTTTAATTTGTGACCAAGTCATGATATGATCGAGTACAATAAAAAAAAAATAGGAGGAAAGAAATGGAATCAGAAAAGAAAAAAAATAGCTATAATAGAGGATAACCAATTTCTTGTTAAGAAACAATAGTACTAACATATGTACTCTTGTACTTCAGTATTCATGTAAAATGCTGCTACTTCTAATCAACATGAAATTTGAGTGTATATATATAAGGTCTTGGCCTGATTAAAAGTAAGACTATGTGTACATTAAATCCCAAGTTTGATTTATCCCTTCCCTATTATTGTAAGTAAATTTCTTGTGTTGGCCTCTATACCTCCCATGGAGNGCAAAAAAAAAAAAAAAAAAAAAAAAAAAGAAAAAAGTTAAGAGTATTTGTTGAGGAAATAATTCCTAATATACATAACCTATACATTAGGGTGAGTTATCTCTTTCTTTTTTCCTTTTTTGGTTAAAAGGGGGCATGAATATTTATAAGAATCAAATGCCCTAAAATTCGAGAACAACATTACATATGCTAGAGTATCTATTGACTTCTTTAATAAAAATAATCTTACAAATCTATCATGGATTGCCAATATTGTTTTATCTATTTCTTTAAGTAAAACACATTTGACATATTTCGATTTGTTATGCAATACAAATGATTAAACAACTTTTAAACTCAAAATCCAACAACTATTTATATCCATACTCTATTCATCAATTCTGTGAAGATATAAGAACATACATATACAAACGCTTATTGTACGAAAAAAAAATTGATTTATTAATTATACATGTAGAATAATCTATGCTCACCATCACTCGTTAACCAAATCACATAGTACTCTCTTAAGTAGAGTTTTGTATGCAAATCAACATGGGAAGATAAAGTTATCAAGTAGATCAATTACTCCATTAAAAGGAGTCCACACCATATCAACTACATCATATAATAGAATAACCTCAAAAACAAAAGAAAAATAATTATATTATCATCAACATAGTAACTCAGTGAGTACCAAAAATATTTACTCGTTTGAGTGGTCCTTGATAGCATAATGGAGTAATGAAGAGTGGAGACATAATCATCTGTGATGAAAAATAAAGGAAGAAGCAATTATAAGAAATATAGAAAAAAGTATAAAAGCTAACATGAAAGCAATTAGTTAAACGATCATTGAAAAAATACACCCAATTATATAAAAATATCTTGAGTTCAACAAAAAACTCCAATATTTGTCAATGCCCCATTTGCTCATGCCATTACACCCCATAATTCATTAACTATATGCATCACAATTTAGAAAAAAATATAAATATTACTGATACTTCAGCCATTTGTAAGAAAAACATTAGGAAATAGAATGTGAAATCTCACTTGTTCATATGTTAGAGACTGATCATGGCGAGAGAGATGGGGATAATGGGGGCTAACAAAAAAAAAAAAAAAAAAAAAAGAGTACAATTTAATTGAAGAGATAATTAAACAGAGAAGCGAATTATAAAGCAAGTAAACTGATGAAAATTATCGGAAGTTGCATTTTTGGAGGGGATGGGGAGTTGGAACTCTGTTCAACCGTTCCTCTGCCAGACTCTCACAGTCCCACATCCNTTTTTTCTTTTTTTTTGTTTGTTTGTTTGCTTGTTTGCTGGCCCTAAGTAAATTACATAGGTGTCCTTACTAATTGATAGGAAGAAGTGCAATGGGTAAGGGTAATATTGAAAATCACTTTTTGGACACCAAACCTCATGAATTGGCTTATGTAAGAGTTATAGATGTAAGAGTTAGTTGCTATTGGACGAAACAACTAATAAGGGACTACAAAAAGACCTTAGGCACTGCATAATTCATTGGTAAACATATACATGCCACCTACTAGGAAGGCTTCATGTACACATCCTCATATTTTGAAAACAACACCATAAATTTAACCAACTATAAGCAGGGGTCGTACTCATATAATTCAAAATTGTTCTTCATTTACAAGTATAATGCCCTTTAGTATAATGCCCTTTCAAGATCTTGCTAGCAGGTCTTGAGTTTTTGTTAAACCTCCTCATGTTTCTCTCTTGCCAAAAATAGTAGATAGCGGCTGCAAAGACAAACACCAGAATGAGGTTCATTTTCAATCCCCATCTGATAGTTTGGAAAACTTTTAAAATGCCCCCCATCAAGCCGTAACCATTAAAACCTTAAATTCGCGTCATTAGATTTAAGTGAAGAAATTTTACACGTCCATTTACTCTTAATCATGACCGTCTCACACACAGTTATCATGTTTGATGGAAACCAAAGACACTCTGGGTCCAAACCAAATAGAAAGATAGAAATATTTGACTTTGGTCACAACAAAAAATAGTTTAGTTGCGACCAAACAAGCAGTGGCCGTGTAAGATATTCCTCTATTTCGGGGTATTTTTTTTGCAAGGAATAGTATAATTGGCCCAACTCTAATATGGGGTTTAAGTTTCTGCTGTAGCTGCCTAGGCCCTAAACCCTCCTTTGTCAACTCCTGGCGCTAAACGGCCACCAAAACTCGCCGAGGAGCAACAAAGTCACTTCGGCACCCCTAGCCTTCCTTCTTCCTTCTCTCTCTCTCACTCTCTCTCCTCTGATTCATTCATACACAATGCAAGTCGCAGGTGTTGCTCGTCGAGCTTCTAGGGTTTTGAGAGCTCCTCTCTCTCTTCATTCTCACTGCTGCGTTTTCCTTGAAGATCTTTCTCTTTCATCCTCTTCTCAGGCCAGAAATTTCCGCACTTCGTCGACGCAAAACCTCAGTTTTTCAGGTTCTGATTTCATTGAATTTGTGATGAGAAAATTTTGTTGCTTTTTGTTGCAAAAATGAACTGAACTGGATAGTTTAGTTTGGGTTCGATATAGCACTGATTGCAGCAACCTGATTGATGCAAATAGGTATAAGTAATTGCTATAATCATGGTGAATGAGTGCCTATGTTTCAGTGTCAGGAAAATTTTGCTATACGATCCTGTGAAATGGTTGCAAATATGATATAGTTTTGGGATTCTGTTTCTATTTTCATGAGTTTGTTGAAGATGAACTCTGATTTGGAAGTTGATCAATTTAATAATGTGTAGGCTGTTCCAATGGCGGGCTTGTTTTGCCAAGTGACTGGCAATGCCAATGGCGGAATCCTGAATTTTCGCTGGCACATAAGGTTTCTTTCAGTTCAACACCAGACGTGAGCAGCGGTGATTCTGCAGGTGGTTGTCCTTAAGTTTTGTTCAGTATGGTTCTAAATAACATTGGGAAGGAAGGCTGTAATATTTGTTCATCTTGTTTGTGAAGATTCTGTCAAGGAAGTATACGATAAATTGGTTGAATCAGTTAAGGTCAAACGATCTGCGCCTCCAAATAAATGGTTGTGGACACTTATTCAGAAATGTGAAAACGAGGATGACGTAAATCTCTTATTTGAGGTTTTGAAGCAGCTCCGGATATTTGTTAGTGCCTGAACTTATTGTCCAATTTCAGTATGTTCCCCTGCTTGGTGTAGTTGCAGGATTACTTTGGTCTCAAATCTGTTTTCTTTTCATGCAGCGGCTGTCAAATCTTCGGATACATGATAATTATAACTGTAATCTGTGCCAAGAAGTGGCAAAGGCATGTCTACGAGCTGGAGCTGTGGATTTCGGTAAGGCACTAATATTCACATTGTTGTCAGTTATGAAAGATTATATACTTTCTGGGTCGAATGGGAAAGTGTGATTGTACTTTAAGCATCTCTTTTTTCATGAATGTACATCTTAGGAATTCTAAAAATGATGGACATGGTGAATGCCTACCAGTTTTTTATAACGTAAAAATGTCCAAAATATGTAATCATTGGCCAAGAAGAGGAAGAAAGCTTTGCTAGAGCAATCTCTTCCCTGATTGCCATCGAGACTTGGGAGTTGGGAATAGAACTTTCATGAGCTCGCTTTATAAACTCTAGTGTCTTATTGCACGCACCCATGATTAAACTGTAACAATAGTTTTATGGCACACAATACACGCATAAGTAAGATGGTGAAACATGTTTCAATGACACTGCAACATATATCCTACTCAAATTGAATACAAAATGTAGATCTTGAAAAAGATTCTAATTCAGCAAAACAACATGTAAAATGATTAATAGAGATATAAAGTAAGGAAAATGCATCTTGCCATTTTTATGAAAAGAGCATCAAGTTTAAGAGATTTGGATTGATGATAAGTTGATAACATATGAACATGTCAACTAATCACAATTGTAGATCATGGGAAATGGAATGTAGATTTTTTTTTTTTTTTTTTTCTCCATATCTGAATTGTTGATATTATTTCTTGAGATTTGATGGTTTTTGGTGGGATAGTTTTCTTATGGAGAGAAAGGAATGAAAAGTGACATGAAGATATAGAGGAGAGAGTAAGATAGAGGAAAGGAAGTTCTTTTTTTCTCTTTTCTTTTTTTCCTTATTTTTGTTTTGTTTTTTGTTTTTTTTAATGTGAGCAGTTACCTTCATTTCACTTTTACTTTTTTCTTTTTAATTGTGATTTGCTTTGTAATATACAATTGTGCCACCACTAAATTGTAATGAAATTATGTATTGGTCAGGGTAGTAATGGTAGTTCATAATGTTGACACCAACTCATTAAAAGGAGTTGGTTTAATAAGTAGTATAGATTTTGCTATCAATTATAGCAGGCAACACCCGACCCGATATGAGAAAATAAATCATAATAGTATTATCCGACACCGATCCGATCCAACATGGTATATGATTAACCCAATAATCAAATTGACCTGAACCCGATAACACCCAATCGAAGTGGCCCAGAACCGAAACAAACCTAATCTACCTGAAACACGACTATACTCGATTGAAAATGATACAATATCCAAAATGACCAGAAATGAGTAAACTTTGAACTTGTAGGATTTAAGAGTACCAAACATGATTTGTAATGAATGTTAATTGAAATTCACACTATTTGGACTCCGTAAGCTGTTAAACCTAGCTTTAATCATCTTGATATGAACTGAAATTTGGTTCAATCCGACACCCTACTTAACTGAAATTCGAAACTAACCGAACCCGAGTTGACCGATACACAACCCATGTTGACGCGAAATTTGACATCAACAAAGCCCGATTCAGCCCAACTCGACCAAAACAATGTTTGGACTCGAAGCAAACCAGAACCCACAATGACCTGAAACTAAAATGATCCAACTGAAACCTGACCCGATCCACCTCTATTATCTATAGTCTCATTGATCCCTTCTCTGCTCACCTAGGATCGGACTCCGAAGGAACCATCCGAGCCGCGAGCTATTTTTATATGCACATGTAGGAGGAAAATTTGTGGAAATAAAACAACAGTAAGGGTTGAATTGATATATATATATATATATATATATATATATATATATATGAGCGGCTAGTTATCAATATAGAAACACTTTGAATTTGTCCTACCAAGGTGGTTAGTTCTCAGCCATATACCATAATGCACCAATATCCCATTGACTCTCATCTAGAATGTGGGCGGTGGGTAGTAGTTACCCTACTTGTTGCAGGTATTCTTCCAAACAGGTTACTTTCTTTATATTCATGATTTGAGCATGATTGGCTGCTAGTTACCAAGTCATATGTGCAACGGCATTTTCAATCACTAACTACTTGTTGTATGCACATGCAGGGAAGAAAGTTCTTACGAAACATAATATATATGGTTTGTCTCCAACAGTCGGATCTGCCAATCAACTATTGGTATTGACTCACAAGTTTCTTTTTAGTAGACTTTATGCTCATTGATTAAGTTATGATATATTCACAATACCTCATTAGATTGAGACTAAATAAGTGTTGTCTAATGCAGTCTCATGCTCAGAAACAGAAGGATATTAAACTCATGCAAGAGGTTATGAGCCTCCTCAAAAAGAATGATTTGCCATTACAACCTGCTACAGCAGATATCATTTTCAGGTATAGTGGGCGAACTTTACACTCTTAGAGTCGGGCAAAATGAGGAGTTCGTATACCTATTTGACCTTATCGTCTCGGTTTTTGCTTCAACTGTTTGTTTTGTGAGTTTTGTTATCTTGTAACATAGTAAATTTAATACATAGTGGCTTCAAGTACTGTATATATTAGGAAGATGTTTGTGCGGGGGTGTCTCCGTAGGTGTATTCTAGGAAGACAGGGAAAGAGTGGGAGACTGACTTATATTCAGAGTAGTACTCACACCGTCCCAAAAAGAACTTCCTGTTTCTTTTTGGCACGGAGATTAAGATAATTGGAGGAGTGCTTTTTCCAACTTTGGCCCTTAGAGTTAAAGTTAGTGGAGGATGGTTATTATTCTAGTGAATCAAGTGGGGAGGGAGTGCTGGACAGATTAATGAAAAGGGAGAAATATTCCCACCAAATTTATTCAGACATCTGATGGAGAGAATTTTTATTTTTCCCTGAAAATTACATATGCAATTAATCAAAAAAGATTTACAGACCCATTATGGGCAATGAAAATCTACTTAAGCTTCCAAAAGATGCTCGCACCAGCAAATCGCAAGGGAGTGGCTAGATCTGAGAAGGGAGAGGGTAGATCTGAAAAAAATCGCTAGATCAAAGCAGTTAAAAGCTCACCAGCAAATCACAAATCAAACCGCAACAGAAAATAATCAAATCAAATAAATTTTAGAAGCGTGAATTAAACTCCTGTGGTTACTAGTTGATTCGATGAAGAAATCAACAGCAAAGCAAATCAAAGAAATTTTATCCCCATTATGGATCGGGATTATGCTGATAGTTGACTCGATCGAAGATAGCTAGAAGCAAATAAAACATGCCGAAGAAATTAACAAGACAAAGAAGCTGATTCTCGTTAAACTTGTGTGAAACTCCGGCTTGCTGCATCGGCTGCTCCATCAAAATTGCAAGAAATCAAAAACTCTCCAGCTTGCAACTACCGCCACTGTTTTGCTTCACCAAAATCACAAGATCAAATCACAAAAAATTTTAGTCTAGGAATCGCAAGAGAGAGAGGGGAGAGAGTTTAAGGTTGGTTTTGGATGAACTCACTGATTCTCTAGAAGAATATGAGGAAATGTGTGTGAGAGGGGGGGGGGGGGTGTGGGTTACATTTATTGGGCGAGACTAATTAAGGCCCATAATTAGTGTGGATCAGGATATAAGAGGGGTTTGGGTTTGGAGCAGTATGTAATTTGGGTTGATAGGGTAAAAGGGTGGAAAAATTGAGTGAACTCAATGATGTATGAGTTGAGGGTAAAGTGGTCTTTCCTTAAGAAATAACTTACCAAATATAGAAACATGAACGTTATTGGGACAGACCAAAAAGGAAAACAAATACAGAAACTTCATTCTGGTACGAGGGAGTATTTAACTATGGCAAGGAGTAGAGCTACACAAAGCGGGATCACAATCAGTCTTAATGAAGATTTAGAGCTAGAACTTCAATAGTCTAGGGATTGGGGCGAAGGGGGACTTCATTAGGGAGGTTATCTCTAATCTATTCTGGGTGTGGTTTTCTTTCAGGAGACAAAGGTGGAGGTGTGGACTCTTTTTTTGTTGGGAGTCTCTGGGAGCTAGGTAATAAGGATTGGGTGGTGCTGCCCTCATTGGGTTCCTTTGCCGTTCTTAGATGTATGGCATACCATGCTTGCCAATAGGGTGGATGCTCTCTTTTAGGAACTGTCGTGGTGTGTTTGAAAGTTAAGGGAAGAGGAAGTGGTCCAGGGTTGCCAAATTCGCTCACCCCCCTCGAATTACGACCTAGGTCGTCCGAACTGATTCGCAATTCATCGCAGTACCAAATCGCTTGAATACGCGACCTGGTACTCTCACATTAGCGAACCAGATTAGCAATTGAAAGATGTGGGAAAACTGAGAACTTACAAGAACAATGGTGGTAAAAAATGGTGGATGGAGCCATGGAGATGCGTGCAAGAGTTGTGGGCCACAAAATGGTGGTCGAAAACCACAGATCGGAGTTTTCCGACCTCCGATTTGTGGTCGTCGGCCACTAATTTGTTGCCGACGACATGTAGAAAGTTGGACTAGGAATGAAGAAGAAGAACTGGGCATCGTAGCCTGCCATGGATTGATAGATTGAAGTATTGAACATTGAAGTGATTGAAGATCGAAGAGAGAGAGAGAGAGCAAAAGGCACCGTGGAAGATAGAAGAAAAATAAAAGCGGCTGGAAGGAAGAAGAGAAGAAGAAAGGGAAAATAGTGGGAGTATTAGGGCGAGGTCAGGTTTTTGGATTGGACTTGGGCTTTTTGTTTTTCTTGGCCCACCTAATATTTTCTTCTTATTTTTTCCCTTGTAGTAATACTTTCTCGGTTGGCCCAGCTAATACTTTCTTATTATTTTTAATAAGTTTAAGAACTAGAATACCTAAACGAACTACGTCCCCAAACTAGCGAACTGATCATATGTAATACTCTAGCGAACCGAGTTCCCCGAGATGAGCGAACTGCGAATTCGTACTACGTTCGCGAATTGAGCGAACTGCGAATTTGGCAACCTTGAAGTGGTCTCCCAGTGTATGGTCATTGCAGCCATCAAGAGAGGTCTGATTTCTTCGAGGAGTTGGGAGCCATAGCAGGTTTATGTTCTTCTAGATGGCTTGCTGGGGGGATTTCAATGTGGTCTAAAAGGTGGATGAAAGGCGAGGCAGATATGGTGGCCTGGGGGATATTAGGGGTTCTGGTGCTCTTAGCACTTACTGTGGATTACGTGATCCCCCATCGGAATATGCTTGTTTCTGTGGAGTATTCATCATTCTAGGTCCCTACCCTTGGAATGATGAGTTCGGGGATGAATACATATTGTTGATGCAGGAGGTGTACTCTCGGCCTTGTGTTGAAAATATTTGGACTTTACATCCTTCCAGAGGAGAGTAGACCAATGGTGTGGTGGCTACCATGGGTGTGGCGGAGCTTTTTCTTTATGAAGAAGCTTAAATTCGTGGAGGAGATGTTGGAGGAGTGGAAAGAGTTATTTGGTGAGGGAGATTGTTATGGTGGATAAGGTGCTTGCTAATGGGGAGGAGGAGGATCAACTTGTTCAAAGGAGTGTTGACTTTGACAGGAGGTTGTCACGTGTTGACACTGAGCAACACCTCGGTTCCCGCCAACCCCCCATGCGTCAATTAGCCCTCTTCCATTAAAGCTAATCAGGCTACTCTTTGTCCGGGAATGACACCTCCCATTGTCCTGTATAATTACCGACCCAAAGTCAACTAATTTAGCAAGTGAAGGACTAAAGTTAAGGAGAAGCTAATTTGGGTTAAGACTCAATGTATTTCACGAAGTACTCGATTTACAAGAGAGAGTTTGTGAGATGTAGTGATAGATGATGTGTTAATTGAGTGACGCACAAATGAGGGAGGTCACCCTTATTTGTAGGGCACTCCACCTTCTTAGAAAGCTCTTTAATGTTCTAGAGTATTGTACTACATTCAAGTAATAAGTGAACTCTGAAAAACTTACTAGTAAAATCAAAGAAACCCTAGGCACCTTCTAGGAGACCTCCTAGAAACTTCATGCCTCGAAAGATCCAAGAAGCCCTGTAGTATTCATCCAGCCTAAAGGATCTTCAGAACATTCCCTTGTCTTGCACCAAATTGGGCTAGACGCCCATTCCAGCCTATATGCTGCCTTATATGTTGAATCGTATGCCCATCCTGCTTTTCAACAATTGGCATGCAAAACTATTCAAAATATGCAATATGAACAAATTGATTCACCATATTACCTTTTGGCACAGTGATGAAACATCGTAAGACTCTTTATAAGGGATCTGTTGCTAAGAGAAACACTAGGGGCACCCCATAGGCATCCTTTTCAGCCAACATTCTCAGTCACGATGATGAGGTTGAGATGATTTGTGTCACAGTGAGTTGAACAGTGAGTTACAAGAGGTGCTCCTAAGGGAAAAGCAGAGTCAGTGGTAGAAAATGAAGGTCAAATGGGCGAAAGACGGGTATACAATCTTCCGGCACTTGTTCAAAGTAGTTTATGGGAGAAGGAGGCAGGTTTTCATAAGGAGTTGAAGTGCGATAATGAGGAGGTGGTTTCTGATATGGGTGCAATTAGTCACGAGGTCACACATTATTTAGGAAAGAGGTGCTAGACCGACCACATATTAAGGGGTTGGATTGGAGCCCTATTCCTTCAGTCAGGAGGTTGGTTGAAAAAGAGGCCCTTTGGAGAGGAAGAGGTGGAAATAGCAACAATTTTAAGCATTGATGGAGATATGGTGCCAGATGGCTTCATAATGGCTTTCTGTTGGTAGGTGATGAAGGCGGATCATTATTTAGTAACCAATGTCTGGATGCAGATATCTTTAGCATTAGCCATATTCATGATTCTTCTGATCCTGGTGATGTACACTGAACTACTGGTTTCCATATGAAACCAACAAAAGGGAAAAAAAATTAGTTGCTTGTTTACATGTCGAGATGGCAGAATTCTGGTGTGATGTCTTATTTAGATATAGCTTCGCTTTTATACATATCTTAATCTTTAATGAAATTCTGAAATTGCAGCATTTGTTATGGTGCTGATGAGTGGGGGCTGATATCTAAGTACTCCAAAAGGTTTCTCAAGGCTGGAGTAAAATTGCGGAAAACCACATTCGACATTTGGATGGAATTTGCTTCCCAGAGAGGTGGTTATGAGTGTTCTTTTTTTCTGTTTAATTATCTTTGCATTCCTCAACACGTCCTCCGTTTTACATATGGTTCTTGTTACTTTCTTGTTTGTATTGAGGTTATATAATATTAAATACTCCTTCCATCGAGAATTGACCTTCCCAAACGGAACGTTAAGAGTCAAACTTTGTAAACTTCGACCATAAATAATTGAAAAAATATGATGAATAAAAACGCTAATATATTTGTTGAATTAGTATTGAAAAATAGTTTCAAAATAAACCACGTTTAAGATTTTAGCTTTTGTATTGTATAAACCATCAATGGTCTGATTATTTTCGAAGACCATAAAAAGTCTACACGGGAAGGTCAAAGTTGGATGGATTGATGGAGTACTAGTTTCAGGGGGTTTCAGTAATTTAGCTGATGTTTCTTGGAAATTATACTCCCAACGCTCTTTTGACACTGTCAAATCTTGGGAAGCATTACATTCCAATGGATTAATGTTGACTTGCAAAATGCTTTCCTTGCAACGAAAATACTAATGGTTTCTGTAGTTAGTGATTCTTTTTGTGCCTAGCTCTCTTGAGGACTTCTTGTCCTTCTAGGTTGTATTCATCATCATTTTGGTTTAGTACAAATTTTTCTTATCAAAAAAAAGAAATGAAATTACTAATGGTTTCTCGATAAATGAAATCTAATCATGTAAAAGGGATAACAAAATGGATGTCTCTCTCACTTTTACAGTTCGTTAATTCAGTATATATATCAGTAGTTCCTGAACAGATAATTTAAACTTTTACATCTAAATAGTTTTCCAAAAACTGATTTACACTCTGATAATAAAAGTTGAAATTAATAAAACCATTTTACTAAATTTAGATGTTACTACGGCTGTATTATTACTTCATCTATTGTCAAAGTAACTATTGAAAATACAACAATAAATATTAAATTACTTAAATTTTCGGGATATTACATAAATGCTTATCAATCTTGTCTTGATTAATGTTACTACGGCTGTTAATCAGTATAAAGCAGCTTTCTTCTAATGGAGGCTTCACCAACAATAATATCTATCTCTATAATTTCAGTTGTTATCTACTTGTAAAGATCACTGTGTAGCTTAGTTACACGCTGTCCTCTACGTTAAGTGCATTGTTGAAGGTTCTGCATAATGGAGCTAAATTTGGATAATACTGTAGCCATAGATAGGGCCTAGGTGTACAGTCATCTCAATAGAAGCATTAATGATTTCTCAGACTGGAGGTTTGTTGGAATGTGGAGCGAGATGCTAACTTAGTGTAGGTTCTAGTATATTTTCTTGCTATTGCATTGAACAATGCACCTTGGCTACCTGGACTGCTACATATGTATTAAGTATGATTTGAATGAATCAACCTTATTCCATTGATGTTTAGCTTTTGCTTTTTGCAGGTGACGTTGAGTCTCTGTGGAAAATTGAAAAGTTGAGATCAGATATGTATAACAAACACACTATTAAGAGTGCGATTTCATGTGCTAAGGTGATAACCTTCCTGTCATTAAGAATATATTGTTTTGATGGTATTCTCAACCTGTGCTCATTGTTGAAACGAAAAGAAATAGTTTGTTGGAGTCAAGAATGTAAAACTGACCCATTGACATCATTGTTACATAACCTGATGAAAAAGGTTATCAAGTTAAGACTTCAAACGACAAATCCAACTTAAAGTTACCGTATAGCTTCAGAATAAATATGGTCAGTAATGTTGGTGTCTGAGTAGCACTACTGTTTTTAACTTATAAAGTTGTGGCTAAGCGATTGTGGCCTAACACCAAATCTTCCCTTGAATTCGCAAACAGGAAAATTTAAGTTAGTTTTTCGCAGAATTATTTTTTGTTGATATGAAGTTATTCTCAAATGGTCGTATCTCACTAGCTTGGTTTTAAAAGTGCGAGGCACAGCAAGGCGATGACCTCATCGCCTTAGGGCACCCCAGACTCAGTACTGTTCAAGAGGCACCTTGCACATGTGCCTCAGGCATCCTCAATCAAGGCGCAAACTGTGGTGCTTTTGTTGCCTTGTGAATGGTGGGTACAGAAAGAGAGGAGAGAGCGAAGAAAAGTTTGACTGGTGGTAAATGGAGGTCTATCTTCACTGAGAGCCTGAGATCTGTCAAAAAATTCTAGCCAATTTAACATTTGAAGAAATCTAGACCAATACTAGAACCTAGATCTGCGAGATTGGTACTACTGGTCCCTTGTACTGCAGCTGATTGGCATAATATTCCCCTCTGAAAGTTCCTTGAGCTCTTCTATTAAATCTATCAGCAGGGCATTGAACTTC
Source organism: Mesembryanthemum crystallinum (assembly GCA_030267885.1). Taxonomy (NCBI): domain Eukaryota; kingdom Viridiplantae; phylum Streptophyta; class Magnoliopsida; order Caryophyllales; family Aizoaceae; genus Mesembryanthemum; species Mesembryanthemum crystallinum. The sequence continues at coordinate 4,173 of BSSO01003137.1, read as the reverse complement.
AACAGCATATAACTGAAAGTCGTATAGTAGGCATAGACTATTCTATTCTCAGGTCATACAAAGAGATTCTGATATTAAATTGATTCCAGTGGCTGTAGGGTGGAACGAATCGATCAAAAATGCAACAAACTGTGTCTTAGGTCTGATAGAGAGTCATATCTTGACATAAAAGTATTATATCCAATTGGATGTTGGCCTGATGCAGTTGGTTATAGACTGATTCATACCCTTTTGTAACTTGCAGGGTTTCTTGCTTGAGCGAAAACCTGACTGTGCTGCTGCTGTAATTCAAGTTGTCAATCAGGTACATATAATCTCTTTGCAGAAAACAGTTTGGATTACATACCTCTCACCTTCTGGAAAAGAGAGCAATACTAAAACAAAGCAGGCCTGCTTTCAGCCAATATATCATATGTATTGCTGTTGCAATGCAGAGCAAGAGATGGATTTGCAAATAGGACCACTATGGAACCTTTTCAGTATCAGTATAGAATTAGAGGAATGAAACAGTTGCTTAGCTATCTTTGTTTAGTCCACCATAAAGGTATCCTTGATATGCTTTGCATTATTTATCACTCAGTGTCTGTTAATGAATAAATGTCTCTCTAAACTGGCATGTGCTTGAAGAAAAAAACCTTTTTTTATATGAGTAGCATCAAAAACAAAGAAATACTTACTCTAAGTAAAGTGGACAATCATATTGGAACAACTTAGAAATGTGATGTTCACATTGAAGACCATGCAGGCTCATTGGTCCAGCTGTGGAAATTGGTTTCTAATTCAATAGAACGATGTAGGATGTCCCAATATATTACTCTTTTCAATCCAAAGGCAAACTGTTCTGTTAGAAAATGTAGTGAAGGTCCAAATATGGTGATGGCTTTCTATGCTTAAATGACCAGTGCATCTATTGAAATTGAATCATGAATCCACTTTATGTATTTCAGAATTTTCCTGATTCCAAAAGGCAAGACATAATTGTTGAACTTCAAAAGCTGGTCAGTCTTTGGCCTGTGGAGGTGGTAAAGCATCAAAAGCAGGAGGATCGAAAGGTATGTAGATAATATTAATAATAAAAAAAAAAAAATTCACTGATAGTTTTATCTTTTTCCTCGAGAATTTTCTCATTATGAACTAGTTTATAGATTGTGGACATCTAGTTGACTGTTTCCTATAGAACAAATCATCAAAACTAGGAAAATGTATTAGATTGGTCCTTCACATAGTTGTTCTCTACAATAATTGTCTTTGATAATATTGAAGGATCAAGAAAAAAGAACAACTCTCTAGCTTACCACCAAGCTACTGTGCCCCCCTTCCTCCATAATGTCTCTACTGGAGCTTTGTATTCTCGTTTAATTTAATTTAAGTCTTTTTTCACCCAAAAAAAGAAAAAGAACAAGAGTTAAAAATAATGATATTAGAGAATACTCTCGTGTGTGGAAAGTGGTTGCAAATTGGATTCACGAGATAAGGATTGGGTGCCATTGCCTTCTTTGGGAGCTTCTAGTGGCATTTTGATAGTTTTTGATACTAGATTTGCTGCCATGGAAGAAGTTGTCTGGGAACTTTTTCTATTTCTGTGTTTGGGGTGAAGGGGGAGAGAAGAGTGGTGGTTCACTTCAGTTTATGATCCAGGTTGGCATTGAGAGCGTGGTGGCTCTTTTGAGGATCTAAGCTTAGCGGGCATTTGTTCTCCATGGTGGATAGTTGGAGGGTACTTTAATGTTGTTTGCAATATGAGGAGTGGCTAGGAGCTTCTGGTGGTTTGTCGGACATGAGAGGTTTTGATACATGTTATTTGTAGGATTGAGCAGGACAATCAGGATCCAACAATTTGATCCGGTATCCAAATTCATCATCTGAAATATTCGGATACTCCATCCAGGTTTTTTAACAAAAATTATTTGATATGGATCATATTTTGTGAAATTTGGAAAAGAAAAGAACTTGTTTCTATTGTGGTAAGTAGTTCAAAAATGTGCTAAATGTGAATCTCCAGTTGTGGATTGAATTAAATGTTAATTTTATGGTCATCTATAGGAACAGGGGTATGTGGAAAGTGCATCTGACATTATTGTACTTTATTTAGTGGACTACTTTCTTTAGGTATTATAAACTCCAGTTAGGCAGAATTATTGGCCTGCACTCATAATACTCCCCCGTCTCCTCTTTACCTTTACAAACCATCCAAAATTTGTCTCCTACTTACCTTTACAAATCAACTAAATCCCCATATCCTCCCTAAATTACCCCTTCACTATTTCTTAAATCCAATAAAAAATTCTGTTTTCTCTCTCCAATCACTTTCTCTCTCTTGTGTTTTTATCAATATAAAACACGCACTACACAATACTTTAATGTTTCTCTACCATGGCAAAAAGGGCCTAAAGTTTCCTCCTAAAATCTTGTGTCAAAACTGGTTTGACAAGGTAAAGAGGGGATGGAGGGAGTACCAAATTTGAGAGTGACAGCAGACATCCAAATATAACCAACCTTCACTCGAAATAAGTCATTATAAACAGACACGTACGGTGATCTGTTACGGAAAATCGAATATCCAAAAAGAGTCGGATATCCGATTTTTCCTTGATAAAATGTGGATAGATCATTTAACGATCTCCAACTTTGGGTATCTATGGTTTAGAAACTTGAATCGGATATCTGCTTTCCCTCATCCTTGTTTATGCAAAAATGTGAGTTGAAATTCTCTTATGTAAATTGCTTAGTGTACATTAGTGGGCCTGGGAATGCTTCCTCGAGACTTGATTGTTTCTTGTCCACTTATGCAGTTGACGAGGAGTTCCCGACCCTGAGATGACGAACCCCTTTCTGGTTCAAAAACATGTGGATTTCGCACTAGGAACTTCGTATGAAGATTGTGGAGTTTTGTGTTTGTGAGTTTCAGGGGTAGGGGTAGCGGGGTTTTGTTTTATGAGGAAGCTTAATATTCTTAGATAGAAGATGAAAGGATGAAGTAAGGAGGTTTTTAGGATGTGAAAAGGAGGGAAAATGCATTGTTAAGTGAGATTGTAGTGGTGGATCAAACACTTAGGGCCATTTTACTTAGAACTGTAGACCTGAGCAATGGGCTATGTTGGGTTGGGTCGGCACATCTAACTAATGGGCTGTCTGAATTGGGACACATCAAACATCATTGTTAAATGGGATGAGCCAGAATGGGTCATTCAACTAGTGGGTGGCTACAACATTAGCACAACTTGTGTAAGTCGCAGAGTTTAAAGTTACAATTCCGATTGCACCAAAAGAGGAAAAAAGAAGTTGATAATAATAAGAAACAGATGAATAAATTTGTTAAGATATGCTAATTAAACTAGGATTGAAAATAATGCATAATAGACAAACTAGAATTGGCCTTCAGCTAGAAATGTGTGATACAAAGTCTCAGAGCACATTAAGCAAAGTTTGAAGAATTTTCTAATTGTAGCAGTATTAGCATATGAACAAATAAAAACTTTAATGCACAAAATTCTAAAACAAAAAAAAAAGGATGAAATCTTAGAATGATGATGATAATCATTTTTTTAGAAGAGAAAGTAGGAGTAAATATGGAAAAAAGGAGTATAAATAAGGACAAGTGGGGTGAAAAAGTTCACATGTGGTGCTTCATTTGGCAATCGTAGTGCCAATTGTGAACCGGGAGAGAAAAAGTTGAAGAGGCAACGACGCCAAACAGAGAGAAGCGGCCCTTCTTTTTTCCTTGAGCTTAGACGGACCCAATTCAGCGACCCGACCTGGCCTAGTGACAAGCTTATCTGGTGGACCCATTATGACCCAATTCTATTAAAAGAAATTAACTGGGTCATAATTCGGGTAGTCCACTGTGCCTCTGTCCATTTGCCCATATCTACTTAGTAGTACATGTGATTACTATGTGATGATCCGTTTTATTAGGTGAAGGTAGAGGTGGTTAAGATAGAGAGGATGGAGTGACATGAGAGGAGTAATCGGATACATGAGTTAATGTCATCATAATTACTCAAGTATAACCAATGTAATTATCATTACTTGAGTAGAAGTATTGTATTCACAAAACAAGTCTTATTTGTAATCATAATTGGAAAAATTTGCCAATAACTATCTTTTAAGTTTCACTTTTTGCGAATAACTACCTTATAATTTTTTTTTTTGAAAATAACTACCTTTTAACCA
>BSSO01003136.1:0-17247 GCA_030267885.1 Mesembryanthemum crystallinum | reverse complement strand
TTTATTATTTAAATAAATTATTAGAAAATTTGGGGTGTTACAACAGTGGGGACTACGGGCATAGGAGCGAGGCTCACTAGCAAAGTGGGTCACTGAGATTCGGCAGAGTAGATCCCTCGGGGTTCCTCTGCTCATCTCCCTTTCGAGTGTCATCATCGTTTTTGTCGCCTTCATGGGAAGGAGAGCCAAGGTTGGTGTCTCCGTCGGGTGGGACAGTAGTAAAGTTGACATGTTGCTCACCCGAATTGTCGTGGTTGGGTGGGGACAACCACTGGGGTTCATGTTCACCTACCACGGGGTTCCACCGTGCACTGATCAGTGGGGTGGGTTGATGAGGAGGTGCGTTAGAGGGTGGCGGGCGGTTTTCTTTTTGGGTGTTGCTGGGTGGTGGGGAGGTGAGAGAGGCGTGGAGAAGGAGATTTTGTGGGCTGGTGAGAGGCTTATTTGCGGCTTGTAGTGGCCTGTGAGGGATGGGAGTATTTGATCTATGTGGGGTGGCGTTTGTGGGAGTGGTTTCACTGGCTTTTTTCTTAGCTTGGAAAGAGATAATTGGGGTGGTATTTTTGTCAAGTAGAGACGTGTGAAGGGGCTGCTCCAAAATAGGAGTAAATTGCTTGTTTTGGAAGAGAAGATTTGAATCATTATTAATTGAGTTCTTTTCCAAAAAGAGGGAGTTCTGCTTTTGGGAAGAGTTCTTGTCAAAGTTGGAAACAATAATTCTCTCCCTATGAGAGAGGTTATCTTCCGCCATAATAGGCTCGCTTTCCTCATTGGTAGCATCGTCCAGATCCCGTAGTGCCTCATATCTAGTACCAGTACCGAAATCTTGGGATTTCCGTTTCTGTGTTTCGGGGTTGACCGCGGGTATCTCGGTGGCAATATTCCCAAGATTGGCAGTCTTTTGACCTGACTTGGACATGTCGGGTCCAGTAGCACCATTGGTAGTCGGGTTTTGACCCGTATTCTCACCAGCTTTCGGTTGTTTCCGTCGGGTGGGTTTCTTGACCAACATCCATGATCCATAGTCTTCGGAATACTGTGGTTGGGGTGCTGGGTTTACTTTGGTTGGGTCCTTGGCGGGTAGCTGGTGGGCTTGTGTGATTGCAGGGTCGAGCTCATCATCCTTGGAGGGACAATGTTCCTCTTTGTGGCCAATCCGGCCACAATGGAAACAGAGGAGTTTAATTCCCTCGTACTGGATTCGCCAAACCTTACCTCGGAGTCGGAATTTGGATAAGAGTGGTTTAGAGAGGTCGAGCTCTACACTTAGTCTAGTGAATTTCCCCCGCTCGACATTTGTAGTGTGGTAGTCAACACTAATAATTTTTCCGACTTTTTCACCAATTCTCTTGAGAAATTCTCCATTAAAGTACTCAACTCCGAGCTTTGGAATTCGGATCCAAGCCGTAAGGTAACGAATGGGTTCTTCATCGGGAATGAAGTCAGGAACCCATTTTCGGACTGTGAGATAGTTGTCGTTTATAAGCCAAGGGCCTTGTGTCACGACATGGTGGTAATCCTCCATATTTGAAAATCGCACCACGTAATACTCACAGCCTACATCTATGAGTGAGATTTGACCTTTCAACGCCCATTTTTGATGGATCTTCTTCTTGAGTTGCATGTAGCCCACGCCCTTATCAAACATTTTGATGATTAGGGCGTTTCGCCAAGGATCTCTAAGCTTCTTCTTCTCTTCTTTGGTTAGCAGTATGGTAGGGCATGTTGGGTCATCTTCTTCCCCCGGGGGTAGTTGGTCATCATCTGAGTCGTCGCCTTCTTCTGCATTGCTCCATGAGGGGTGAGAGTACCCTGTAAAGTGGCCATAGACCGTGTGCTTTACCGCCTGATCCCGATAAGAGCCTTGTGGTTGCCCTTGTTGGTGTTGGTACGCTTGCTGGTACGGTAGGTGGGGAAAGTTCTGTGGGCTAAGGTTGTCATCCCTCCCCTCAGTCTCCATTGAAGCAGTTATTTGGGTGTCTTCCTCGACTCCATTGGCGAGGTTGATTCGCTTGAATATTTTGGTAACCCTACGAGTTCGCTCATGCTCCTCCAAGGAGGAGTTTCTCTCTCTATCTTTCTCTCTCATGAAGCTAGTTTNTTTTTTTTTTTAATTCTAATTGAAGCAAATTAAATGTGGATACGATTCGAACAATTGCCAAAAGTTAAGCATTCTACATGGCTAATGCTATCTTGGACGTTTCTTATTCAATTGGAGGCCTAACAACTTATATTCTTTGCCAAAAAGAACAACTTCCTATTTTATTTTATTTTATGGATTAGCTATGTTTTCCCTAAAAAGAGAGTAAAATGAATAAGCTATATATTTAGGGTTGACAACATAAAAAAGAAAAAAAGATTACACTATTTGGTAGGGATGACGACGTAATTTAGTATGAGTTTGAGATTCGAGTCCGACTATGGAAAAAAAGAAAAAAGAATTTCTAAATTCCAATGGAGTTGAGTAAGATACAACCCGAATCAGATCACATCCATCACCTCTTTAATTAATAAATTAGTTTAATATAAAATTAGGCAATCGTCATATCTTGCCTCATACAAATTTTTGGTACCCTCGTAAATGTAACTAATATTTGATTGAACTCATATTTTTATCGTCTTAGTATATAAAAGCAACACTCAAATTTCAAATTATCCCTGATGGTTTCTTTGACTTGATTGGAAGAAGGAAAAAAAAAAATCTAACAATTAACTTAATTAGTTAACACCTCATCCAATATTAATGATTTACATAATCTAACATTTGTTTTATGTATTCGGACTCCCTTCTGTACGACCCAATACCTATTGTTTTTAAGAGGAATTGGACCTCATATCATTACTAGAAATTTGTACATCATTTACGACAAAATTTAACGACAGGACTACAATTCCGTCGCAAATGTAACCACATAATGATGATATTTTTCATTTTATCACGGCACCTTTTTATAACGGGATTACGATGGGAAATTTTCGTCATCAAAAGGAGTCGTCATAGTTGTAAAATTTCATTTTATATAAGGCATAATTGTTAAATACACAACAGAAAAAAAATAATGGTAAAATACCATCATAAATATGTCACATCTGCAACGAGATTTTAGACCCATCGTAAAATTTTGTCGTAAATGGATAGAATTCTTATAGTGTATGTTACATTTCTCTCTCCAAAAAAAAAAAAAAAAAAAAAGCCCTCCAGTAGATGGTCCAATAACAGGAGATTATCCTGTTATACTTGTACATATATATAATAAAATGAAATAAAATCCCTACCATCCTCTCTTAGTTACTAAGGATCAGTAGACATCACCTAACCCTTATTACTTTTCACATAAACAATTTCAATTTCAATTCTCATCCTCTCATTATTCTCCATGCATTAGGCGGTCTCGTATATATACATTTCCAACACATATACATAATCTACAGAGATTAGATTATACGCCAAGTCAACATACATACCCCACTCACTACAAGTCAGAACCACCCCATTGGTCACTGCTTACAGCTTTCCTTTCCAATTTCTTTCCAACTTGTTATGTGCTTTAAGCCCCTTTTCCCCCTTTCATTCCCCATATATATATTGCCACACCCCAAACCAAATTGAGAACAACAACGACGACCCAGTGATAATCCTATCCTGTCCAATTGATCGATGGCAATAGAATCAACGACGGTGATAGTCGTGGGAGCGGGCCCATCCGGCCTCTCCACCGCGGCGTGCCTAGCCCAACTCTCCATCCCCTACATTCTCCTAGAAAGGGAAGATTGCTTTGCTTCCTTATGGAAGAAGAAATCATATGACCGCCTTCATCTTCACTTACCAAAACCATATTGTGAGCTCCCACATTTCAAATTCCCCACCAATACCCCAAACTATGTTCCCAAAGTCGACTTCCTCCAGTACTTGGACAACTATGTGGCTCATTTCCACATCAACCCCATGTACCAAAGGCGAGTGGAGAAGGCGAGGTTCGATGACAACACCATGACATGGCGCGTTGTGGCGAGGAAGGTGCGGGCCGAGGGCGAGGAGGAAGAGGAAGAGGAAGAGTATGTTGGGAGGTTTTTGGTGGTGGCAAGTGGTGAGACAAGTGATCCATTTTGTCCCAAAGTTGAAGGGTTGAGTAGCTTTCAAGGTAAAGTTATGCACTCCACTGAGTACAAGTCTGGTAAGGAGTATCAAGAGAAGAGTGTTTTGGTTGTTGGGGCTGGTAATTCTGGCATGGAGATTGCTCTTGATCTTGCTAATCATGGTGCTATCACCTCCATTGTTGTAAGAAGTCCTGTAAGTGAATTTTTCTTTACCCTAAGTATTCTCTATTTATCACCATGTAGTATTGCATTAATCTATCACATTTATAATAGTGGGTGAGAATTGACATAAAAAACAAATATGTAAAAAAACTAATTAAGTAAAGTTGGTTATTTAGACTTTTTTTTTTCTTTTTCTTTTTGAGATAAGGGAGGGGTAAACCCATTATATTGGTAATTGATTAACTACAATCTATATGGGGATTCGAATCTGTATCACTAGGATCACATAACAAGGTGCCCACCAACTGTGCTAGCTACAATGCAATTACTTACTAGTAAGTAATTAATTTGATACTATTCGTAAGTTTTTGATAATAGTTATCCCATATTATAAAATAATTTAATGTATGTGTAATAGGTACAGGAGATGCAATACTTTATCTATATATAAATGCCATTAAATGGTGTTTGTTATACAGTAGATTTTTACACATGACTTCTCTCCTAGATCAAATCTTTTAACTTAATTGTATGATGAGTTAATTTGTTTGTCATAATGGTTGACTTTCCAAGCTTTAGAGATGATGGTGAGATCTGTAACTATTTTCTGCTGTATATATATATAAAATTGGTTAGAGAGACTGAGAATGATAAAAATAATAAGTTCACATGATTCATTTCATTGTCTCCCCATAATTGATTATGCCAATTCAAGTTGTAAAGAAAAGAACATGCAGAACATGCATTAACATTGCCATTTGATATATTCAATTGCAATTGGTTCATAATTTTAATTAAAGCCTATTCATTCATTTAACATTGTAACACATTATTACAAATTTGTCCCTTCAATAGTTCTACAAGAGAGAGTGAGTACATATAGTAAAAGGGGAGATATGTAGACCATATATATCATGCTAATAAATGAGTCATGAGGTAAAAGGCATTTAGACGTCCATTAATGCATTGAAGCGTATTGGTGGACATCCACTTGTACGATGCTGGTGATGTGGATTCAAATTCTAACATGTGTTATAAGAAGTTTACCCATTAATAAAAATATCTCACTCGTCACTAAAAATAAAATAAAAATCATAAGTTCATGTCATCTATATCGCGATTCATATTTAGTTACTTTAGTTCAATTTGACAACTTTTTCATTTTTCCCTTACATATTAGGAGTACGATTTATTGAGATTAATTAAATAATTGCAATTCAAAACGCCATTCAGTTGAAATGAGTATAGCCTTACATATTTATATGGTTGTTTTCAATTGATGTAGGTTCACATATTGTCTCGATCAATGGTTAACGCAGCATTGTTCCTACTGAAGCATTTGCCACTGAACTTGGTGGACAGCTTGTTGGTGATGCTAAGTAAGCTGGTATATGGAGACCTTACCAAATACGGGTTGGCCCGACCCTCTCAAGGTCCCTTCTACATGAAAGTGGCTTATGGTAAATATCCGGTTATCGATGTTGGCACCTACCAAAAGATCAAATCCGGTGAGATTAAGGTACTCCACCCGTCTCAAATTATAAGTCGTTTTAACTAATAGTAATGTTTTATGTCTCACACTATTTATCGCTTTAGGATTATTACAATATAACAATAATGATTAGTTTTTCTATTTTACCCTTGGTTTATTACTAATTACAAGCCATATTTGGTAAATAGAGGTTTGATCAAGTAAAGCCTCGGATTACAATTCAGCCATAATTACTAATGCACTTATTTTCAACTAATTGACGGTTATACTAATTATATTATAGTTCTTTTTTTTTTTATTTAAAATTTAAAAGAATTCATAATATAGACGTATAAACGACAATTATTTTAAGACGGATGAGGTATTAATTGATCTTATAGTTTCCCACCACTAATTTGATCTCATTAATGCATACACAATTACGTGAGGGTGATAAATAAACAATTGAGGTGGAAGTGGTGGTAGTTGACATAATAAGAATAATCGTTTTCAGACACACAGTGAGAGTTTGACCCCCATTTAAGGAATCAGTTTTTTCTTGAAATCTCCACCTAATTGCCTTGAATCCACATTAATGTACGACCTGCTAATTACCATGAAATTAAATAAGAATTATCGGTAGAGTTGACTATGAAAAAGATTTAAGAAGTAGTTCGAGCTCAAGTGTGTGTTACTTCAAATTGGATTATAAGGTGAATAATTTAAAATTAGGTCATCGATTTAATTCTTTTTTATGTGGGGTTCCAGGTTCAATTAGAGTGAAAAATCAAAATTTGTCAAATTAGTAGTTTTTTTTTTTTTTTTTTTTAGTTATAAGTATGATTCGTTGGCAAATTCTTGTATATAACCGTCTAATCATTAGATGACTCAACTAATGATAATTTTCCGCAATTTATACGGGTTACTTTTAGTGACTTAGAGGTGACTTTCTATAGTTTAGTATAATTCTTATAAAATTAACCTAAGTTGTAAACTGCCACCCTTAAGTTGTTAAAAATAACCCCTAAATTAGAAAAAATACTCCTAAATTGGATCGTCTAACGGTTAGATGGTTGCACAAGAGTGTTACTCGATTTTGTTATAATGTATTTTTTTTTTTTTTAGGTTGGATTTGTGAAGTATAATAGAATCATTATAATATGACTTTCTTATCGTATTGTAGTTTAATGAAATTAATTTCAAAAGTAATAAAAGTAACTTAATTAGTAGAATACATAATACGATCAAATTTAGATTTTGATTTGGGTATTGATTATCTAGATTCAGATTATTTGTACTACAAAAAATATGTCTATTTACAACAAATTTTTATGACGGGTAACGCTTCAAATTTAATTTTCGGAATCCAATAATTGACAAAGAAACCATTGCATGATGGAGAAATGATAGTTGTCAAATGTTCATATTTTATAGGCTGGTTAAACAGTCACAGCTAGACTAGCTTTGTGAACAAATAGAGTGATTGATTGGTCATAATAATAGTACTCATGCATTATACTGTACTATTTACTTAATAAACTCATGTTATGTTTATTTGCAATTGGCAATAATAGTAGTATTATATATATAGTAGTATTAGATTAAATACTTTGTGATATGAATGTCACATAATATCATATTAGGCCGTCTAACATACTAGGCAGACTGTATTGATAATCTAAAAATTGGTGTTGGTGAGCCAAAAATTATTACTGACGATTCAAAAATTAGTATCACTTTTTTCTCACCCAATGCCACTCCAATACTAATTTTTACTTATATATTACCAATTTTTATTTATACAGTACTCATTTGATATATTTGGCGGCTTGATAGGAGACGTACTGAATATAATTATGTGTGCATGTGGTTTTTTAACAGGTGTTGCCGGCAATAACAAGCATCAAAGGCAATGAAGTACAGTTTAAGGATGGCAAAAGTTTTGCTTTTGACGCTATTATTTTTGCCACTGGCTTTCGACGCTCCACAAATCACTGGCTTCAGGTCATTTTCCATCTCATTTTACTCTCGCACAAGTATCTTGCATAGTAGGAGTGAGTTTTAAATTTATTTATTTTTTTCTATTAAAGGCATAATTATAAAGACGAATTTGAATTATAATCTTTAGTGTGAATCTACATCAGATACTTCATATAGCAGAATCAACAAATACCAATCTTTAGATTACTTACACACACGTTTGCTCTAATACAAGGATAAGAAGAGTCGCGTGTCTGTGTTCGACACATATCGGAAATTCGAATACGACACCCATTTCACATAAATGTAAATGATAACTACTCCTAATATAGTTACTAACGTCCCCACATTTCTCTATTTTCGTGTCTCCATATCCCATTTGCATAGCGATGCAACATTACCCATCGGTACCCACCATCAATGTACACATACATAACACCCACGCGTAATATTGTTTTATTACATACAATGATAGAGAACAATACCATTACGTCAACAACTTTTCCATATATGCCGTTGAAATGTAAACTTGATCACCACGTATTTGAAGCCTTCAACTCTCGACCAAAGTTTCAACTTGTCCCAACATTTCTCATGCATTAACCAAATCAAGATGGTATTTGTTTAACTTTCCAAGTTGTGATTGTTGAAATTACCAAAAAGCTATAGCAAATTGTTCTGAGGCTGCTGGGGCTGACTAGTATGGCTCCATATTCACACTCTTAAATAATAAAGGCTTATATATACTTGGTAAACAAACCGTTGCTTATACAGCTCGTTAGATGTTCAAACCTTTTGAAAGAGCACCTACACTAATTATTTGTAAAATACCCGACATCGTGCATAAGGTGGTGGTGCCCTTGAGCCACACCCAACACGAAAAAAAAAAATGCTAATATTTCATGTTTAACAATTGGAATTGCAGGGAGACGAATACCTTCTGAATGAGGATGGGTTGCCAAAGCCGAGTTTCCCAAACCATTGGAAGGGCAGAAATGGTTTGTATTGTGCTGGTCTTGCAAGGAGAGGGCTCTATGGAGCTGCAATGGATGCCCAAAATATCGCCAATGATATCAAATTGCTTATTTAATTAGACATTAGTGTTATATTTGCATATATGGAAGCCTTTTTTGGGATCTCAGAATTTTGTAAGTTGATTTTAAGAAATAAGTTGACAAATAATTATTATTTTGTTACTATATGTTGTTTACCCCTCAATTGATAAACCGCACACGTGCGTATACTTGGTGTATTGTACTTGTATGCTAAGGAAAATCATCCATAGTGTTCAGAATCACCCTCAGTGCCACCCTTAATTAATAGGTCAACATTTTTCTTAAGAAGAAAACACTAATTTTTTCAAGGAAAGTCATCTTGAGAGGTGCATACTAGAAGTATAAATTAGGTGTGTATGCAAGACTTGAAACAAACAAATCATGAGAGACCTGCCTCTGTAAACTGATGGGAATAGGAAATAACTCGGTCCACAGGGGTGGTGTTCGCAGCCCATGCTGCAAGCTTGTGGCAGCTCTGTTTCACTAGAACTCTAGAAGCAATACATCGACATATAGTTGAATAGAACCTTTGAAAATGTATGCTATAAAAACAAAAAATTGCCATTATTAGAGATTTTATTAATGATAACAAAAACTTGCCTAAACATCATATTGGATCATTCTATTTCTGTGGTGATTACAACAACAGTTACAGGTACATATTTACATGGACGCTGTGAACTACCTCACTTTTGCCACTCTGCCCCTGTACTCTCAAAAAATGGGGCAGAGCAAATGGCAAAAGCCGACTTTTAGCTGAAAAATGTGGTACAACTGAAGCTTTGCCAAGGTCATCATGAAGCAGCCTGATTCAATCTTGCGTAACACTAGGCCATGCCCGGAAAAAAATGGTGGATAAAGAGTGTAAGAATTAGGCGTGAAATATATGTGATCACGCCCATACGAGCCCATCAAATCCGAGTTCTAAGTTGGAAACCGGGCTATCTCCAAATTCTTGGTCGACAGCATTGTTGTCTCCAAGGCCATCCAAATACGGCTCCATGAGATCAGAAGATCTTTCAGAAGGAATCCCATAATCTTTCAAAATGCAAGATGAGGCACCTTTAGATGCTTCCCTCTCCAATACAACAAGGTAATTATCTTCAAACTCGAAAACCAGATACTTGTCTTTGCAAGCTGGATGAAAAAGCCAATGAAGAGACAAATGGTGAGGCTTACTCTAATAAAGATAAAAGTGCAACTACGAATGAAATTTGAGCCCTTACAATCGACAAGATGAGCCAGGTGACGAATGTTCTTGATACGTGTCCCGTTTAGCTTCAAAACCTACAGTGTATAAAACTATTAGATGATGGACTCCTTGCCAACTAAACAAAATAAATTAGTGTTCGAGTGAGAAATTGCCTGTTGATTGTTCATATCTTCATATCCAATATTTACTTCATTTGCCAGGACCTAGTATAACAGTATGTCAGTGAAGGCTGAATAACATAACTTCTGAACAATTTCAATGTAAGTGGAACTGTTTATCAATTCTTGAGATTGACACATACAAAGTCATTATCATCTTCAAGAAATGAAACTATGCTTCACATGACACTTAACTTCCAAACAACCTGATGACTGGAACACAAATTGAATGCAACAATTAAATAGAAATACGATGTAGCTACCTGTGACAAGATCACGATTTGTTCTCCTTTGAATTGTGCTGAAGAATACCTTGCCTTTGTCAAAAGTCTCAGCTGACAATAAAAGATGATAGATAGTCATTTTTTAGATAAGTTCCAAAGGCATTAAAGATCAAGTGATGATTTTACAAATAACAAAAATATTAAAGAACTTTGCTAAATTATGGATCATCAACTCACCCCTAGAGTATCTTCACATTCCTCTCTGCCCGAACGGGGAAAATATCAGCTCATAAGCAATTCAATGGTATTAGAAAAGTCACACAATCAAACATAAGGAATCTTACTCTATAAGTGGTTCCGAGAGTGGGGTGAACACCAATCCAGCGATTATAAAATATGAAGGCTGTCCTCCTTCAATGTGATATGGTACCTTGAGACAGCAAAACAGTAAAAGGCTAATTACAAATAAAATTTCCATAAATTTCTAAGAAACTAAGAAAGTTATGAGTAGTCAAGCATTGTTGACACTTGACAGGTATCTTGTATAACAGCATACCAAGTGAACACGTGGATTTATAACGGTCTGAACCTTCATGTGAACTCCATCCCTGATGATGCCAAGCTCTACAATATCACCTGAAAATCTATAACAAGATGATGTTAAGATTCTTAACAAATAATCAGAATGCTAGACAACCAGCAGCTCAAAGCCACTGGGGGAATGCCTCAATGACATCTCACATCTATACTAATGTGTCTCGAAGATATTTCTGAGGAATCTATTTTTTCAATGAAGAAAACGCATTATAATATTATGAAATAGAAGGCACAGCAAAGGAGGACAAGGCATCCTCCCAAAAGAATCCAAATACAAGTGGGCGCACTTCTGGTGGACGTCAGTGATAGACCAACCCCCAAAAGCCCCCGCAGTCTTAACCAAAGACAAGCCATATGATTGACCCTATCCCACAACAACTCGTACGATAAGGAGGGCTTAGAGTAAACACGTGCATTCTGCTCCAGCAATAATTACCACAACAATCTTCAAAGAAGCTTTATGCCACCACATCTTTTTTTCTCCTTTTCTGCCTCCAAACCAGCATTGAACTTGGAAAAAATCCATAATAGAAGATGGACAGACCCGAGCTTCCCCATAAAATATTAAACAACCTGTTCCACAGAAACTGTGCAGAAAATTATGAGCTGCAGTTTCACTACTAGCGCAGCACAGTACACACCTATTCGGTAACAAGGCTAACCCCAGCCTCCTATGCTGTCACATATCATTAGTATTAATCCTTCCTAAAGCCAAAGCGCAAACAAATACCTCACCTTAAAAGGTGCCTTTGCCTTCCAAAGATATATGTTAACGAGTAACTCGGGAAAAGGCAATAGAGTAAGCTGCTGGAGAAAAGAATGACAAGAAGATTTTCCATCTGAATAACTAGTTCACAGTCTAGAGTCAGCCCTATCAGAATGTTGTATCTTGTATGCAGTCAAGGATGTCAAGCATGAAAATAAGCTTCTGTACCTCCCAATTATGCAAGGACCTCCTAAGGTCAATATTCCAAGAGCAACAATGTGAAGAACAAAACTCAGAAATCAGGGGCCTCATGATGATCCAAGAGCTAAAACAGCCGAGAAAATCTAAAACACAAAGGCTCACTCTCAATCCAAGGATCTGCCCAAAACCTGATTCTCAGACCATTCCTGAGTTTCGGACGCGCCAAGGGGAAGAAAACAGAAGACACTTGGAAACAAACATCCATCGGCAGGCAAATTTAACCCTGTAACATTCTTAACATCACATCCATTTGATTGTAACCCGTATTTACTCCTTATAACACGATGCCACAAGTATCCATCTACAGCGGAAACCGCCACAACCAACTACCTACAAGAGCAATATTCCTAGTAACCATACGACCAATCCTGAAACCAACTATTCCTTGGCAAAACAAACAAAGTCCCAGCTAACTCCCACTAGAAGGTCTCTAGCTCCCAGATAGCAGGTTAACTTCACCCTGGAGGGTGGCAGTAACATGACATCCTTACACGTGTAGTTTTCCATGTTTCTTAAGGTTCTCTCGTGGTTAGAATATACTTTAAACTGACTTTTCATATTTTGGTGGATTTTGGTGCAAAAATTACAAGAATAAAAGTCAATAGAGGGATGTAGAATGCTAATTTGCTTAAAAAAAAAAAATAAAATAAAAAAAATTGCTAATTTGCTGATTGGAGCATACTCCACCGAGGTCAGACAATGGTTGGAATTATTTTTAGTGGAAATTCCAAATAAAATCTATGCTCTCATAAGGATAAAGTAAAATTACTTTTGACTTATGAGATAGCGGAATGCAATGCGCTCAGTTGATCGGTATGGCACTGTTCCTTCACAGCCAACATTAACACCGTCAAAACTCACAATCACGTCTCCCTACACAAAAACATCACCAGTCAGTATCAGTAATGCTTGCTGCCCTCTTGTCAGTTTTCAAATTTTGTTACATCAAACTCTTTCTTTTAAAACCTAAGCCGCATACAATATCCATATCAGCAAACATCAAGAGCTAAACACATATTGTGATCATCAAATTCCCTCAAAAAGAATTGAAAAAAAAAATGTTAGGACTATTAAAATTACTCAGTCTCAATAAGAGGCAAAAGAGACCAAGGAAATGTAGTTAGTTTTTATTTAATAATTTTTACAAATATGTTCTAAAACATGTATATGATTTTTTTTTTTCATATTAAATTTATTTCCCTAACCATTAACCTACCAAAAATTTTCTGTCTCTTACTTTCTTTTTAAAAAGTTTCAAATTGATTAGGCTAAATAGTTATCTTTTTTTCTCTTTATTTTACTAAATTTCTTTCATTTTGTAGTATTAGGTTCTGTTTGAGAATTGTATATGGAATTCCATACTTCACATAAGAGGTCTTCGCCCCTGGCAAATGGTGCTTTAGGATTTAGAGAAGAGAGGAAGGGAAAGAGAAAGAAGAACTTTGGTTTCATTGGAAGTTCACCAATTTTGGTGCTTTTGAAATGGCATAAACTTGGATCAATTCAAAATCTATACTTAGTTTAGTCATTCAGGCATAAAGTTTAACTCAAATCCTGGATTTTATAACCAAGTTCCCAAACAATTCATTATATATTTCATTATTATAGTGGTTTTCAGGGGCAATGTAGACAACTTATAACAGTGTAGTAGATCTTTGGTAACATAAACTGTAAAGGATCAGATGACAGAAAGGAGCTAATACCCTGGTGTGAGTGAATAAATTGCAGAATTTTTCCCTATTTCCCTACCAAACTCTGACGAGTCTGAGCCAGTAAAGAACATTCAGCTACTTCAAACTCTACAACATTCCATTGGAATAATATGTGTTTAGCTCTTGATAGTCAATGCATGTCCAATCAAAGGGTCCTTACCCGACAGCTGACACCCCTATCTAGCCGTAGACCTAGGCAGGAGCCTCATTAGAGACACTGGATAATGGTAACTTATAGTATGCAGCGTTAACCCCATTCATGCATTCAAATCGTATCATTTTGGTAATCGGAAGCCATCCATCAAAACAGCAAGCTTACCTCCTTCAAGACATTATGTGCATCAGAAGTAGGTTCAACTCTGCGCACAAGGACTCCCTGAAAATTGATATTAAACAGTTAATGTCAAAGATCGTCAAGCATGTGCACATGACAGGCTAAAATCAGATAACCAGCAAACCCATATGTGCTCTAGTGGTAGTGGTGAAACATAACAACATCTTCACATGCTAGAACAGTTCCTATCCTTTACGAAATGTATGCAAATGAGTGTTATGAAGTATGTGCACATTGATTCCAGAAATACTTAGATGGAAAGACACATTACAAGTAACTAAACTATACTTGGCTTCATAATCTTAGTTGAAGTGATTCTCTAGTAGTTCAATATGAAGAAGGACCTCATTAGATGGCACTTTTAAACAGGAGCGCAGAGCTGGATTCTCCAACTTTTGCAACAATACTCCAAGGCAAGGGAAACCTGAAAAACCATCCATACGAACATGTTATTCTTCATTTGATCAACAATGCACATACACGCACCCGCGCGCGGACACACACACACACACACACACACACACACACACACACACACACACAAAACCCTTACCTGTGTACTTTCCATTCCTTTCAAAGTCTGTCAAGAAATGAGACACTACTGTCGTTGGGATGACATATCCTATATTCTCCGTATCTTCCGATCTAAGCACCTAACATCACGTCTCAATAGTTAGATAAGGGTACACAACTAATACATGCATGAAAGGATAGGTTTCAACAGGTTATAAAAATAAAAGTAACTTAGAAATTGAAATAAGAAAAGCGATCGCAGCAAATTATGAATTCTTTTTTGTTTTTCGGTAAGGAGGGTTGAATTACATAACCATTCTACTAAACAAAACACATACATCATCATCCGTAAGAATATTCAGCCCCCCTTCAGGAGGACAGTCAAACACATGTAGGCCTAGGGGGAGATGGATCCCATAATTAGCAAACTTTGAAGTCCGCAGGTCTAATTTATCACATAAAAACTAGTATATATAAACTGCAAATTGAATAGTTTGTGTGCTTGATATATACTGCCTTGCAATATGCAGGCAAAAGTGTACCTGAAACGCTACTCCTATGCACTCCCCCTGGTCATTGAATGCAGGGCCACCGCTATTACCTAAAACCTAACTGATGTAAGAGTACAGCAAAAGAGAAAACATTTATTTCAAAAAAAAAAATAACACAAAAAGGTTAAATGCCAGGCGGCATTCATTTACTGACCAGGATTTATTGCAGCATCAATTTGAATGCCTAGCAAATCAGATGATCCATGAGCATATGATGTAACCTGGAATCATAAATGAATAAGAATTTTGGCGTATTTGCATTCAATAATTAGCAGAGCAAACAACAATAGCCCCACATAACCAAATGCAAGATTCAATTCGGGTACGTTTCTGAATTGTGGTTCCTTTGGCCAATGAACCATAAGCATAAAATTAGGAATGAAGAACAATATGACACCACTGCAGTCTTAATAAGTATGCCCCCCTGCTGGTTCCCGTGTATCAAAGTACCTTCAATTAGCAATTCTCGAGAAACAGGGACTTGTAATTTCTAGAATGAAGCAAAAACTATGAAAAAATCGAAAATAGTAAACCAACTCTGCCACAAATGACGTTTCAAACGCACCCAAAAAAAGAAAAAGAAAAAGAATTTTGTTTTTGTTTGAGCTCTTGCAGAGTCCGACAAGGTATACAGTTTCTGTACATGTTAGATGTGTTGGCTGATTTATTTTACTTGTCAATAAATTATGTTATGTACTTATTTCAATGGGTTTATATAGCTTGGAATTTGCCATTATGGCTGAGATACATTGGAAATTTGATTAGTAACCAAACAAATATGTGAAACGTACCCACGGACATATAAACGTACCATGTAATTCACCCCTGTAACCATTAAATAAAGCTCAAGTAGTAAATGAAGTATTATTGTCTACACTGTATTGCTCAAATTCCTTATTCCGCTACATCCACTACAAAGTTCCATGTTTCAGGATTTCAAGTAATGAAGTGGAAAACCTTTGAAGGACGTGAATTTCTTTTTAAGTACACTTAGCACCAATTTAAAACAAAAGATAACAAAGATGCTACAAAAAATTCGGGGTTCAAACCATAGCAAGAGAAACAAAACCAGAATAAGACATCTATAGAAAGATAGGCATAAGCAAGATAAATATTCAATCTACTAAAAAAATATTTTGACAGTTCAAACCTCTATCCGTGAGACCACCCCCTTTGTGACAGAAATTGTATCTCCTCCGAGGGGATATCCTACCACAGTGACTGCATCCTGCCCATCAAATAGAAACATCTTAGTTCATTTGCTGCAACATTATGTTCACAGCAACGTAAGAATTACTTATTTCAAACATCTCTTTATCATGTATTCTAGATGTCCTCCTCAAGGATGACTTCACACTCCAAAAATAAAATTTAATTAAATCGGGATCTTAAGTTGGATCTCAAATTAGAAAGGATTTGGAATTACATGAAAATTTGCAGTGACCAAGCATAATGCATGAAGAAAGAAGCACCTTTTGTTCATCTCTCACACAAAAACAACTGAAGAAAAAGAAAGAAAGATGGTATAAATATGGGAAACATTTAGTATGCTTCAATCAGAAATAGCCAATTGTTTACAATAGAGATTCTGCACCCATCCTAGAAGGTGCCAGGAACCACCTCTGATGCTAAGTGTTTCAAGAGCTGTATTAGTTTTGTAAATTTGTAATACTCTAAGAGAGGTAGCAGCTTTAAATTGTCTACATGTATTTATTGCTTATTTCAATAATGGAAATTTTAATCCAAATACAAAAAATGTAAGACAGTTGTTCAATTCCTTCGCATTCTTCACCCAACTCCAAAATTCGAAAGAAATTTGACTAGTGTCAGTGCTTATTTTCTTCGATTGTAAACCATTTAGCATGGAAGAACAGTGACAGCTGGCTAAATACAAAGATTCCTTGTTGGCACTAAGAGGATTCCCTCTTCCCACGTCATACCCTGCTTTGATTTCTAAAGTTTGTTATTCAGTTTGGGGGATGAATCAATTTTGGAATTGCACCCTTTCCTCTTTCTCTCCTAAGGCCAGGAACAGTGTTAGCTGGCTATTTTGAAGATTCTATCTGTTAATGGTCTATGTATCAAATTGACACCTCATATCCCAGGGTCACAAGTGGATATTTTCCATGGAAATGAACAGTCTAAGTAATACATCATGTCAATTAAGCAATGTTAAGAAGGAAAAGAACATGCTCCTGTACTATGGTGTGCG
>BSSO01003135.1:0-17249 GCA_030267885.1 Mesembryanthemum crystallinum | reverse complement strand
TTCGCTTGATTTGGTTGAGAAACGAATAAGTTATATGCATCTGAAGTTGACATGTTGAGCATATGTAAATAAGCGATTTTTTTAATTCTCTCCTATCTTCTGTAGTCATGGCAGGGATGGAGGAGGGATGATGCTTATGAAGGCAGCTTTTGTAGGAGGGTGGAGAAATGTGGTGGTGGAGAGAGGAGGAATGTGGTGGTGGGGAGTACAGCTGATGCGTGATGGGTATGGGGAAAGGGAAGACAGGGAAGGAAATGGGAAGGGAAGATGGGTAAAAAGGGTAGTGTAGGTTTGGAATTTTCTTTAAAGAGAAAGATAAATTTTTAATAATTAATTAAGGGTTGAGACCCTTTTATGTCACATTTGAAAAGTTGGACCCTTCTTTGTCACATTTGAAAAGTTAGACCCTTGTTTGTCACATTGGTGAAAGGTTGTATCCTTCAAATGGTGTTAATTCTACCTTACAATTGAGCAAAAGAAAAACGAGATAGCTAAAATGCGGATTTTGTCACTATAGTCCCTGATGTCGAACTTACACTCAACTGTTCCTATCACTCATATTTTAGGGCACTTCTATTCCCAAACAAGGAAAGGCAAAGGGCGGGTTCCCAACTCTATTCAAAATCACAACTCATAAGTAACATCAAATGCTACAAACAAACATTACAATATTACCCCTCTGTCTATTTGTCCCCTTTCTCTCTCTCTCTCTTTCTCTCTGTTGCCTCTGGTACTGTGCAGGTTGTCATATGAACCTCTCAGGTCTCAGCAAAGCCTAAAAAGAGCAGCACAAATCAACCCTCTTTCCTCTGAAGAAACCCAGAAAGGGGGAGAAAAAATACGGCCAATTTAATACTCTACAACAACACTCTATAACACTATAAGCATTAGACCACATTTTACCTTTCTTGCTCTTTATCTCTCTTTCTCTCTCTTCCTCTCTTTCCTAGGGTTTGAGACGGCCTTTGTGGGTTGTTTTGAAGATGCCCACTTTGACAATGGCGGTCAGTTTCACCAATGGGGATGTTTTTCAACCGCACCATGACCAATTTTTGGAGTTTTGGGCAAATGGGTTCGTCCCAGATAGGTAATTTTCCTTGATCTGGTCCTTTATGGGTTTACTTTTGATTCAGATGGAAATTTCTATGTGTGACGCAATTAGGGATTGTGCCCTTTTGTTTTTTTGACCCTTTAAATTTATGTTTTGTGGTGTTGTTTATCTGGATTTGTTGGTATCTTTTGGTTTTTGGCAAAAATCTTTTGAGAAGGTTATGCTATGCGTAGTTGTGTGTTAGTGTTTTGGGCATTGATAATCCAGTGAAATTTGCAAGATACTGTTCTTATCACATATATGACCATATTAAAAGATGAGCTATTACTGGCATTTTTCACCTTGTCATATTTTAAGCAAAGAGTGATTCTGGTCTGATAAAATTTAGGAATAACATATGTATGGATTCAAGGGAGTGAGGTTTCTAGTGATTTGAATAATCCTTGGTTGTAGATAAGCTATGTTTTGTAGTGTGAAGTTTCCATGTGATGCATATAGGATTTAAGTGATTTGAATAATCCTTGGTTGTACACAAGGTAGTTTTCTATTGTCAAGTTTCCATGTGAATTATATAGGATTTAAGTATGCGATGGGTCGCTATCCTTAGAAATGAAAAAGGAGGTTTTCGACAATCTATAGTTTTCTAATTGAGGTGGATTACTTTAATGTCTGAAGATTCCATTGTTTTCTATCAACTTGAATTACTTTAACTTCCAAGGTGTTTAACTTTTAGTTTCCTAGAACGACATTTTGGAAACTATATCGCAAAAGATACAAATTACGAAGTCTTGTGGATACTCCGCCGCTAAAAGTGCCTAGTTTCTGTATATGCGTTACCTATTAAGAATTCTATTGCCTTTCACTGGAGTAGCCTGTTGCTTTTGCACTTAAGATCATAATCTCTCTTGTTCATTCTTTATATAACTACTATAAGTAGTTAGAAGTTACAGTTTATCACTTTCCTACTCTCATTGTCACAATTTGTATGATTTTCATCGGTCTTGCTTTTACAGCAATTTGCTCAATGAATCACAGAACCATTTTGCCTTATCATTATCAATATCCCCTTACCAATACGTAAACAATTATTTAAATCAAGCTATAAAGACAAAATTACTGTCCAAAAGTTCTTGTACAAATAAGATTCGTTCTTGCATCGGTCTTTTCTTTTCTCAAATCGTTGGACCTCACATCTCACGCAAGAAAGCCGGACAAGTGGCACCATGGCAGAGAGGTTTTGAACATGTTGAATAACATCGTGGATTATTAAATACCTATTCAGCGTATGTAGAAACTGCTACTCACTTTTCTTTAGTTGTCTCTTTTACACATAAGGCTTTTTGATCCTTGTCTATTGTTTTGTTCCACTTCCACCTTTAGTTGCCTAGAATGAAATTTTGGAAACTTTGTATCCCAAAAGATATAAAATTCAAAATTTGTGTCGATGGTAAAGTTGCATGGCTCCTGTTTCTGTCTTACCTATCAAGTCATTCATTTTGTTGCTCATTGACATTAGCTCAGGTTGTTGCTTTCATACTTGAGATCTCAATCTCTTTTGTCTCCTCTTTACATGAACAGTTTGTGGCAAAGTTTATCACTTTCTTGCTCTCATTCTTACATTGTGTACGAGGTTCATTGGTTCTGCTGACCACAGAACCATCTATTCTTTGTCAATGATTCCTTGCCAATGTAAATGAGACCTTTCTAATTGACTTTACAGGCAAAATTAGTGTCTGACAGTTCTTCTGCCTAATAAGATCTGCTCGTTCAATTCATCGATTGTTTCTTTTCTCAATTAGATATCCTGTTCAGTTTATGGTTGGACCTCACTCCTCATGTAAGGAAGCCAAGTTGCGGAGAGGTTTTGAACAAGGAGAAAAACATGGTGGACTATCAATTATTTATTCAGCATATGTGGATGCTGTAATTTACCTTTGTGTGGTTAATTCTTTAGTCTTTAACAATTTTTGTATGAAGTGTGTGAGAGTTGCATTGCATTTAAGCTTTTGTGTCCTTGTCTATTCTTTCTTCCGCCTTCCTTAGCTTAATGCTCCAGCTGTAACGGACACCTCCTTCTACAGGATATTCTGCTTTTTCTTTAGAATTAATGTACGTAAGGATATATGACCACATACCAGGTATGCTTGTACTTGCAGCTAGTTGTTTACCTCTAGGTTTCTTAATCCATTTGCATCTCAGTTTTTCTAATGAAAAATACTATGCTCAGTTGCTCAGTTGTGCTGTCAGTGAACAGCTCCTCATTTTTCACCATCCCGTGTCCAAGAACCCCAGTGCTCAAAAGAAAAGAAAAGAAAAACAAAATGAAGAGACGTCAGCCTTCTCTAGGTTTTATAAGTTGGAATGTTTGGACATGTATCCCATGTAATTCTCACATTACAACTTCTGTAACACAAGTCTAATTCTTGTTTTCAACTCTATCTGTCACTTCTGCTCAATGTATTTACGTACTCTCTCCGTTTCGCTAAAATCTTGTCATGGGCAATTTGCACGTAGATTAAGGAGTTTTTGCTTGGTGTGAAATTTTCACTTGTGCCCTTGGAGAGAGGGTGGGTGAGGGTTGGTCAAATAAAGTAATGGGTGGGAGTAATTATGACATTTCAACAAAAGTACTTCACTATGACAAGATTTTAGTGAACCGGATGGAGTATTTTTATAATGTGTTTCTAGGGAACCGTATATTGGCCAGGTGATGTATTGGCTGATATGTATTGGTTGTTGTACTTGGCAAACTGTGAAACCTAGATATACAAGTGAGTCTCAAATCTCTTGGTGGTTATTGCTGACAAATATATCCTTCTACAAGATATACAAGTGGTTATAGTGAGAGAGATCAAAGCTAACTCTTTTTTTTTTTCTTTTTTTTAAATTTTTTTCAATAAGTGAAATTTGTATTAAAACCAAAAGGAGGATAAATACAAGCAAGGAGGACAACGATTGCTCAAGAGAGCTAGGTACAAAAGATTGATTAACTACATATCATNAGGCTCTGTTTGGTAGGGCGGAAATTGTTTTCAGTTTTCTCCAATTTTCCATTGTTTGGTTTGCCATTGAATGGAAAATCAATTTCCGCCGGAAAACAATTTTCCCCTCAAGAAAGGAAAATATTTTCTTTCTGAAAAGAAGAGAAGTGCATTTTCCACACATCTTTCCTCACTCATCCCCGCTTTCTTTCTCCTCACTCACCCCCTCTTTCTCTCTCCTGACTCATCCTCACAAATTCTCTCTCCTCACTAATCCTCCCAAATTCTCTCTTCACTCTTCAGTGGCAAATTCTCAAGTATTCATCCTGCCAAATTCTCCTAATTGTGACAAACCAGATTCTATATTCGTCATCTGCTGTTCTTATTTTTTGTTTTCTGAGAGGAGAGAGAAATGGACCGTTGATCAGTGGTGGCATTTCATTGTTTTGTTTTCTTTGAGATTTTCCTCTTCTTCTTTTTGATTCAAACCAAGCAGGAGAAATTGAAGTAAAATTCTGATTTTCCTCATAAAATTATATTCAGCTTAAAATGATTTTCCCCTGAAAATCATCCGCCGTACCAAACGGAGCCTAAGAGAAATTTGTATTAAAACCAAAAGGAGGATAATTACAACAAGGAGGACAAGGATTGCTCAAGAGAGCTAGGTATAAAAGATTGATTAATTACACATCATCCCAATGCCGCTAGATATCCGTGATAATCATCCCCCAAAAGGCCCCTACAGCTTTGGCCTAAATATAGGCCGAGTAGACCACTTGACCCCACACAAAAGCAGGTGGCTTCAAAGTCCCGGAGAAATTCGAAAGTTTCTCTCCAACCAACCCCAAAGGATAGCAAAGAAGGCACACCACCACAAAAGCTTGTTATCCTTACCTCCTCCAAAACCAACATATCGGCCCAACGGGCAACAAGTGCTGAGTAAAGGTGGGAGGGCAAATGAAGGACTTCCCCGTAATGCCAAAGAGCTTCCCCCAAAGATAACGAGCAAACTCTCAATGCGAAAACTAATGAGGGCCTGTTTAATTGGCATAATGGCACTGAACACACATGTCCGAGAGTATGGCCCATCGTGGTCATCTTACCCAAAGTCAGAGTCCAGACAAACGCTTGCAGTGCACCTTAACGGGAACCTTAGACTTCCAAACAAAGTTAGCAAGATGGAAAAAAGGGTGATGAGCGAGGAGGTTAAGGTGTGAAAGGAAGGATTTGCACGAGAAGACTCGGGGAGTAAAACTAACCCTTTTTTTAGGGAGAGATAGAAAGAGAGAGAGTTTTAGGGGGGGAAAGGGAGGGAAGGGGAGGGAGAGAGAGAGAGAGGGGGGGAGGAGGGGAGTGAGAGAGAGAGAGGTGTTGAGGAGATTAAAACTAACTCTTTATAAAGAGATATGAATCATAACTATCACTTTATAAATAAAGATGAATCATTGTACTCATTCCATTCTCCAAAAACACTTTCCATCTTAAAGAATATTATTACTCACCTATTATTCAATAACTTGAGACCTTTCAAAGTTTAACTTGTAATTAAACACAACTCTTTTCTATATATTTCTAAAAGAAAATCTCGTTTAACTCAAAGTATATTTTTTGGTATATCCCCATGTCCATATTTTTAAATTTGGATGCTCATGAAAAGACACGACGAACAATTTGTTCAGGTTGAGTAACTTTAGATTCGGGTCATTAGTTGGTCAGGTCAAAAACATGTTGGTTATGTCGAGTTATTGGATTCGGGTTGACCCAATAGGTTAAGGGTGCATTTTCTACTTCCATGTTGTGCTCCAACTACACTACTCTTTCTATACTCAAAATAGTAAGAATACATATACATAATTAGAGAGTTATGTATATGCGTGTGCGTGCGTGCGCGTGCACACACACATAAACTCTTAAATACTAAAAAAAAGAAAAGGGAAAGATCATTTAAATTAACTTTCACCTTAACATGTGAAAAAATTACCTTGATTCATGCTTTGAAAAGGTGATTGTTATATTCGTAATGAAACTCATGACATTATTATTTCGTAATTGTACATAAAAGCAAAACAAAATACTGATAGAGCTATATAAGCTCACATCTAACTATATTTGTACCGTGGACCTTTGGGGAGGTTCGTGTCATTAGATTTCCTGCCCTCAGCCACCTAGACAAGCAACCCTCATATTTTACAATAAACAAACAAGAGAATGGAAACGAGTAAACTTTTAAAAGAAGGAAAATGTCAAATTAATAAACATTTACTTTAAAAAACAAACCAAAAGAAATACTAAAAAGGCCAGTTCTATACATTGAATAATCTTCAAGCCTGAGAGCTAAGGAATAGCTACAACCAGTCAACCACTATGCCAGTGAGCATTCTTTATGTATCTTAGGCCAATTATTGTATAGAACTGTTTTTCGTTCCCCAGATTAGGGAAAATAAACCAAAACAACTTGACCATGTGTGACTATGAATTATGGAACTGTATTTATGGGTTGTTTGGATTTGATCAATTTCGAATTGTGTGTCATAATCTCGTGTTCAAACCCATTTTTTGGGTTGCTTTCGTGTCGCTTTCGAGTTGGGTCAAATTTTGCCAGGTGTACCTATGAGTAGTGTCTTTGTATTTTCAAGTTGAGGATTTTCCATGCTTGACTCGTTGGATTCATACCCGAGTTTGACACCCATTTTGAGTTATATTATTCGGATTTTTCATTATACCTCAAATACCGGTGTTTGATCCTTGACACTCTGATATAGATATGGATATTTGACGCCTCATTCTAGGCCAAACACACCCAACAATCTCATCTTGACACAACCCCTCTCTGACCTCCGTAGCGGAGTCTGAATAACGTAGGTAAAGATTAATAGGGGCTTTTTTTACATTTATGAATGGAATTAATATAGTTGAATTATGTGACTCCCATACCAATACTATTCAGTTATGTTACCCAGACTCTTCATTATACCTTGAATACTGGACTCGGACACTCGACACTAAATTTTAGGCCAAAAACAGGGAAACTTTTCAAAATATTGCCGGTCCGACACTTGGACATGTATCTATGTTGGACACTATCAGCCGAGGCGGGATAGCATAACATAGCTATTCAGTCCATTTGCATCACAGTACAAATGGTAGAAATAAATTCTGATATGAATTTGGGGCTTGCTTGATCTCAGCGAGGTTTATGGTACTGAATTTTCTCTACTATTTAATCATGAATCCTGGCGTTATGTTGTTAGGGAACTAGTGAGATGTGCTGAGCTCCCTGTATTGGGTTGCAGACACTATCTAAATAGGGTTGGGTAATGGCACAGTAAGTCTGTTCACAGAAATGCTGGGCTATCGGCGAGGAGTCTTACTGCATGAGTAATAGCACACAAATTTAATATATTATGAAAATAGAATAATTGGCTCCCCTTTGAAGTCATCTAAGTGATTCCTAGGTAATCCAGTAAGTATAAACCATACTGTATGATTCATTAGATTTAGCAGTGACGTAACTGAAAGCTGATTGTGGCAGCGCATATTGGCCTGAAGGTAGTTCTTCCTTTGTTAGTCACAATATGGCACTTTAGGCTTGTCCTACCTTTACTCCTATGGGTTAATATCTAGATGCGTGACCTGTCATGGCTCCTTGTTTAAGACATGTCTGAATGAAATTTGGTCATTGTTATACTTATGAGCTATGCTATTGGAGGACAAGGATTGGGAGCAGGTATAGATTTGAGGTCTACCTGGACATTTTTGGGAAATTATTGTGTTCTTGTGACGTAGGTTCAGGACCAGACAAGATAATGTGTGGTGGATTGGGAGGGAAGCGGTAACACCTGAAAGCGATTAAAGAGGGGATGAAATGCGATACTAGAGGTCGAGGTGGGGAGGTTGCACAATAATGGGAATGAGGGAAGGAACTCACTTCCTTCTCTCCCTCCCTCTCCCTCTCCCTCCGCTGCTGTTCATCTTTGAATTTGTGGCATTCACTAGAAAGAATCATACCTATGGAGTTCTAAGGTAGTTGGCCATTAATTTGATTCTTTCTAGTTTCCCCGACCACACATGCGGAATTTATTTAAGTCAAGTTTGGATGGTTTCAATTGACGTCAAGAATCAAGTACAGAAAGAGGGTTTATATTCGTTTCTCAACAATTACAAGGAGAGGAAAGTCCAGGATTATGACCCCAAATGGAATTTGAATGCATATCCAAGGTTATTTAGATGTACACATGACAGGGTTGCTATGAGATGGCGAGCCCTGCAAAGAATATTATGGATTATAGATTATAGTGATTAATGTAGATGCAAGTGTATTACTGAAAACATCAACAGCAGGTGGCTATTATATTTTAGAAAAAACCACTAATGAATGTCTACCAATGACAGGTTCTCACACGTATGTCCGAGAATTAGATAGGGTTTTGAGTCTTTAGGTTTAAGCTATGAGTTATGTCTATTGTTTGTACCATACCTTGAGTTTGGGTGAGTAATGGCAATGGGTACTACAGGCAGGAATTCTGAATTATCAAAGGTTTATCATTGCTTTGTTTGGGATGTAGGGAGCATTTGGTGGTATGGGTTGGGGGGGAGGGGAATCCTTGTTAAATGGAGCCCTTCCATTCAGCCAGGGCTTACAAGTTACAAGAAACTCTCTTCTAGGATTGATTTTGTTTTGAATAGGATAGAAATATAGAGCACTATTATTGTTTGGTGTGTTTGTGGCTAAAGAGTTTTCAAGTTGGAGGTTTCTTACAAGGGCTTGTTTGCTTGGAAGTAAATGTGATTGCAATGTCTTCATCATTTTACTAAGTAATAGTAGTAAAGGTTGAACGACATATCATTGGTTACATGACTAAATGTAATCACAATTTTTGAAGTTGAACCAATGTAAACATAATTACATGATTAGAAGTATTGATATTTACAATCAAAATGACAACTACAAGTGTTCTTAGTAACCATTAACATACATGTGTACTAATGCTTCACTGCATTGTAATAAAAGGACACATAAGATGATCAAATAAGAGTAGTTCTGTGTCTAATCCTTCTATCAAGTATCTTTACATCCGCTGTTTTGATTGCTTGCTCATATTACATTCCATATTTGGTTACTGTATAATGTAATGAACCTGAAAACTGTTTTTTCTTCTCTTATCTTCCCTTGATTCAACATACATTGTGTAGCATGTATATTGCCTTTTCACCGTGCAACTATCTGTTAACTCTCGTTCTTTCTCATATATGACTTTCTTGCATGACATCTAACACGTGGCTTTCATAATGGTGCATTGATGCTAGGTCCACCAGCAGCAGTAAAGTACCTACAATATGTGAACCATTTGCTTGTGGTTTGATGGTGATGTTGAACGTCTGACATTATATGCGCTCGATATGGGTTTGGTTTTCGTGTGGGGTGGGTGGGAGGGAATGAAGCCATCGGTCCGGAAAAGCTCCAGTTTGTAAATTAAAGTCTGTAAAGTATATTGTTATATTTTGAGATATTAGTACACAGCTAAGATGCTGCCATTGATGTAACCGATTAATGTACTTCGGAAGCTGAATTTCCGTATCATTTTGGATTCTAATAGTAGCATATTCTGGGTAATTATCAGAGGAAATGAAATGAAATATTGGCATCCTTGTAGGTGTTGTTTGATCTTGCGAGCACCTTGTTTGTTGTGTTTTGTTCACTGTAATGATTGATGAGGAATTCGTAGTTGCTGCTTATCAATTGGTGCCTTCCTGAATCTTGCCCTGAAATGGTGCCTATATATAAAATACTTTCCACTTTGAATTTTATTTATTTATTTATATATTTTTTTTGGGACAAAGTCTTGCCGACTTACCTTAGTGGCAACCTCATGCGCTTCTTTCATACACTTAGGCTCTGTTTAGTTGGACGGAAATCATTTTCCGGAAAATGATTTTTCTATTTTCCGGTGTTTGGTTCATGTACAGTGGAAACTAATTTTCTAAAAGAAAATGGTTTTCCGCTGATAACAGAAAAATGTTTTCTTTTAGGAAATAGTGGAATACGCTTTTCCTTCTTGTGTGAGCAATGGAACGGTTCATTTCACGCTGACTGTTTTCTCTCTCCTCTCTCCCTTCTCTCATGGCGATTTGCTCTATCTCTCAAGGCGATCTGCTCCCTCTCTCACTCGTTTCTTTCACTACTCATCTCTTCCTAGCTCGTTTCCCTCATTAATCTCTCTCTAACGACTTAGATCTTTGCGATTTTGGTTTGAAATCATCTTTGGGGCTAGGGTTTGATGTTCATCTTTGCGACTAGGGTTTGATGTGCGTCGTTGCTGGTAGGGTTTGCTAAATCGTCTTTGTGGCTAGGATTTGTTGATTCGTCCTTGTGGCTCAGGTTTACTCTGCTTTCCTCGCTCCCTCTCTTCTTCTCAGATCCATCAATTTTTATTCTCAGATCCATCAATGTTTATTCTCAGATCTCGTTTGTTGATTTGTTGTGGAGATTTTTCTCTCATATTGCTTTTCTCAGATCTCGTTTCCGTCATTCTTTTTTTTTTTTTTTTAAGGACTTGAAGATTTGAGTGTCTGATTTTTGGGCTTTGAAGCATAGTTATAATAAATTTCGATTGTTTTTGCTATTTTGAGAATTTTTTGGGCTATTTTGTGAATGTTGTTGAGATGATTTAGCTCTTAAGTTCTGTTTAGGGTTGTTTTTTATTTTTTTTTATTTGCTATGTATTTGCAAAGTATGATGCAAATTTTAAACCACCCAAAAAAAAAAAACAAAAAAAAAAATAAATCTGTTTGGTGTGGTGAATTTTGTGTTTTTTTTTATGGATATGTCACAAAATGAGCTGTTATGAGTTCTTGCTTTAGGGTTAAAGAGGCAGTTGCGATTGAACGAGTTTTGTTTGATTTTGAGCCCATTGATAAAAATCATTACTTAAAACCAATGGAGAAATTGAGAATGTTCCTGCCTAAGTTTCTAGTAATAATGAGTTTAAATTACTGCTATCTCTCCCATTATTATGCCCAAAAAAAGTCTTGCTGATATACTCACTGATGAGTTGAAGAGTACGGGCCTAAAATTTGTGATGTTCTCTGCCTAAGGTAGATAGGTTCATATATGTAACAAATTACTTACATATGTTGTAAGTTGGCAGTATGTCTTTCCTAGGCTTTACTAGCTATTCAAGGGTGCAATTACTAGCCAGCTTTCTATATCTGGAGCTGCAAATGTACTTGTGATTAGTTACTCAATACTCATTAAGCTAAAAGATAGCACATTCATAGCTTTGATAGGCGCGCAAGTGTACGAGAATATCGAAATAATATAAAAAGTATCGAATCCATAAGGAGTGACGGTTCCAAATACCAAATACCACGTTTTCGATTATCTAAGCTAATAAGTCGCAAGACAAAAATTATCTATTAAACTAACTTATCACTAACAAGGAGTAAATCAAGAATAAAAAGGCCTAGGGTTGATTTCACTTATCTAAACTGATTAAATGAAGGGATAAAACAAATTAGCATGCCAAATCAATTATTGCAAAGGGACGGATAATGACACCTAAAACTATCTTTCGAACAATTTTAGGCCAAATTCAAATATGTAGAGTCACCTATTTTCATGGGATTAAACAAGCCAAAAGTATTAATAATAAAACCAAACCTATTGTCCACGAGATCTTCTAATCTACTTTCGAGATTATCAAATCAAGGCAATTGATAGAAATACAACAACTAATATTCCCCTTTCGATTTTATATTAGTCGTGTTTAGTTAAAGATCGAATCTTTTTCAAAAACAATTAATAACATGAATCTCTAATTATTGCATACACTAATTCTCAATGGCATGCAAACAACATTAAAGTTGTTGCCGTTTTGCTTAGCAAACTAACAGTCAACTTGACGGAGCTAACAGAAATCACCAAAGTGAAACTCATTTTCAAATTACTGGTAACAAAAGTGGGAATATGCGAAATTAATGTCACCAAAAAATGATTATGCCATACCTTAGGTAACCAAAGTGGAATTTTTCCTTGTTTTATTGTAGATGGCTTCCCATGATTCAAGAGAAATTGAAACCATGGTTGTTGGTTCTGTTGTTGCTATTAAAGCTGTTGTTCTCGCTTTTCTGGTTGAGTTGAAGCATATGACTAGGTATCTTACAATAGAAAGACAACTTTATATTGATAGAGATAGTGTGAGGAAGTCTTATATGGATAGTATTATGTTATGTGGCGATGCACATTGTCTTGGCCAAATTCATATGAGGTCTAATGCTTTCTTCAAGTTGCATGCCATTCTAGTTGAGAGAAAACTTTTGAGAGAAAGTACACGAATGAGTGTGAAAGAGCAACTTCTGATTTTTTTACATTTGTTGGGGCATAATGTAAGATTCCGGGCAACGGAGGGAGCTTATTTCTATCCACTTGGCCGATACGTCATTATTTTCACCTTGTCCTTCAAGCAATTCTCCAATTGTATCCGGTGTAAGACCTCCAACTAATTCAACTCAACCAGAGATTCAAAACAACCCAAGAGTCTTTCCTTGGTTTGAGGTTAGTGTGCGTTAATTAATTTGTCTAAGACTTGTACAATTGCAACTGATGATGCCATGCACTTAAATGTCAACCTTGGGATGATGAGAAAGCAATGTTACAAGGCATTGATAATCTCTGCGGATGTCAATAGTAAGGAGACCTTCACCCAGTGCCCAATTCATGGCTTCAAGACAAGCGAAGCATTCCGCCATAAGTGCTGAAGTTGGGTACATAAATTTCGCTCCTCCCCCTTGATCAGATTTCGTGTTATCAGTGGTCGTCCAACCCACACATGCATGAAATATTTTCTTCTTCCATGCACCATCAATAAGAATTGTGGAGCTGCAAGTCTGGTCCGTAGTCCCTTTAAGCATCACACTATTTTTTTTTTTTTTTTTTTTGAAAAAGCAATATAGCCAGGATGATCGCTTGAAGAGATCATCCTAAGGAATCCTTCACCAACAAATTGGTTAAGGAAGAGTTGAAAGAGTCCGACCAAGTAAGTAACTGAGGAAGACCATGTCCCCAGTTAGCCATAAAATCAGCTACAGCATTAGCTTCCCTAAAAACAATGAAGTACCTCCACATGGTCAAAAAAGAACAAGTCGCGGCGAGTATCTGTAATGATATTTTCAATTTCCCAGGGAATGTGCCATTCGGCTCGGATCGCTTTAATAACTGCTAGATTATCACCTTCTAAGGTGATATTTTTGAAACCAAGATTCCTAGCTGCTCGAACTCCTTCATGAAGACCAATAGCTTCAACCATCAGAATAGATGCAGTACCACAAGAGCGGGCTCCTAGTAATTTAACCTCACCTTCCGAGTTCCTAATCGAGAAACCAGCTGCTGATTTGCCCGACTTAAGTTTTGAACCATCAAAATTAATTTTAACATAACCATTTCTCAGAGCGTTCCATACCACATTAGGACGTGGTTGTTTTGGAACTTTGTTATAAGAGGAGCTTCCCAACTT
This sequence comes from Mesembryanthemum crystallinum, assembly GCA_030267885.1. Lineage (NCBI taxonomy): Eukaryota > Viridiplantae > Streptophyta > Magnoliopsida > Caryophyllales > Aizoaceae > Mesembryanthemum > Mesembryanthemum crystallinum. The sequence continues at coordinate 3,705 of BSSO01003135.1, read as the reverse complement.
CCTGAACTCTGAGCTAGTGGTAGCTGTAGTATACCATTCTGTGAAACTGTTCCTTACCGAGTGAGCGATCTGCATCGGAGTTGTAACTAAATCCTCAAACAAGACTTTATTCCGGGCAAACCAAAAAAGCCACCACATGAACATTAGCAGGATGAAATCCCACTTCGCTAAAAATTTATGAAGAAAATTTAAGGAATCAATGAACGATGCTTGTAAGGGGAAATTTACGACAACCACTTTCTGTAAAAGATCTTGGGCACAACTCCATGATTGCAGAAAAACAGGGCAATGAAAAAAAAGGTGGAACTTGTCCTTTGAGTGGAAATTGCAAAAAACACATTCTTGTGCTACAAAAACTTTACTTTGTTGGAGCCTATTCTTAGTGGGAAGGCCATCCAAACACAACTTTCAAAGAAAAATTTTAACTTTATTAGGTAGACAGAGCTGCCAAATCCAACTAAACGCACATTTCTCTTTAAAGCGATGCTGGATCCCTTGGGCCAACCAAGCTGCAGATTTAGCTGTAAAAATACCGGAACTAGAATAACCCCAATAAAATTTATCAGGGACAGAGTTATACGAAATTGGAATACCCAATATACTATCTACTACCTCTGGAGGGACCACTCTAGAAAGCAGTGAGGTATCCCAAGTACCATTAGCCTTGAAAAACAGATTAACTGGAATGTTGATGTCAAAAAGAGGATCCTCTGAATCATACTGGAAAAAAGAGTCCATAAGAGGACAATGACTAACCCAATTATCTTTCCAAAATCTAATACTCAGACCATCTCCTACTTGCAAACGAATACCTTTTAGAAAGATATCTCTATTGTCCAAAAGACGACTCCATTGCCAAGAATTTCTTCTACCTTTTACAAAGGAGAAGATATCAGAACCTCTTAAATACTTACTAGAAATAAGTTTAACCCATTTATTACCAGGTTCAGAAAGGATACGCCAAAGAAGTTTCATCTGCATAGCTTTGTTAACAGCTTCTGATTTACGCAATCCCAAACCGCCCAATTTCTTTGGTTGACAAACCTTATCCCAACCTATTAAATTTGGCGATCGATTATCTGAATCTTTATTCCAGAAAAAATTCCTGTTAATTTGATCTAATCTGTTAAGAGTAGAGGACGGTAGAGTAAAACTTTGCATCGAAAAAATAGGCGCAGCAGCAAGATTTGCTTGTACGAGCGTGGCACGACCAGCTTGAGACAAAGAGTTAGCTTTCCATTTAGAGAGATGGGCATTGGTCCTATCCAGGATCTCTGTAAAAGTAGAATTGGTAACACGCTCACAGATGATGGGACACCCTAAATATTTATCTAGGTGGATAGTATGGCTCATATTAAGGATACCTCTAAAAATATCCAAAGTCCGACGGGGAATGTTCTTTGTACACTGAAATGCTGATTTGTGAAAGTTGACCTTTTGGCCTGACATACGACAAAAAGTATCGAGAATGTTTTTAATCGAATGGCAACTTTGAGAAGTCGCCTTAGCAAAAAATCATTGTATCATCCGCAAAAGTAAGAAAGGGGATCTTATCAGCCCCTTGACAAATCTTAATACCTATGCTTTTAGACGAAATATCGCTTTCCCTTTGTAGTCTACGAGCCAAAACTTCCGCACATAATATAAAAATATATGGTGAGAGAGGGTCCCCTTGCCGAATACCACGAGAACTTCTAAAAGTCGACCCAGGGGCATTATTAACAAGGACTGAAAAGGAAGTTGTTGAAATACATTGTGAAATCCAGTTTATCCACTTTTCAGAAAAGCCAAATTTTCTAAGAACCTCGTATGCAAAGTTCCAATCTAAGCGGTCATATGCTTTCTCCATGTCTAATTTAATTACTAGCCAACCCCCTTTCCTTGTTTAAATTTAAAGGAATGAAAGACCTCATGAGCTACCAGAATATTATCTTGAATGCACCTATCCGCAACAAAAGCCCCTTGAAGAGGATGAATAAGTTTGGAAATAACTGATTTAAGTCTGATAGTAAGAATTTTAGAGGTGATTTTATATAAAGTAGAGCATAAACTAATTGGTCTAAAGTGGTTAGCTGACATAGGGCTATCAATTTTGGTGATTAAAGCCAAGAAGGTCTGGTTAATTTCCTTAAGAATTTTGCCGGAAATAAAAAAACCCTTAACCGCCCTACAGACCGAAGGCCCTATAATATGCCAAAAACTTTGAAAGAAAATAGCTGGAAAGCCATCTGGCCCCAGCGATTTATTAGGGGCAATTGAGAAAATTGCCTCTTTAATTTCCTCATCGGATACATCTCTAGTTAAAAACATATTATCCTGGGAACTAATTTCTGGCAAAATATCAACAAGATCAATATCAGGATTAACAAAGCAGTTATTATCTTTCGAGAAGCGACCCTTGAAATCCTTAGTAAGTTCAGAACGAATTGCTTCTACATCCGAATGAATAACACCATCAGGACTAACAATCCTTGTTATTTTCTTTCTATTTTTTCTTATAGTAGCTTTTGTTTGGAAATACGTCGTATTACGATCACCTAATAACAAATTCTTAGCTCGTGATCTTTGAACCCAATAAGACTTGTTAAAATCTATTAAACGGGTTTTCTTAAGACATAAACGTTTTTGGCGAGAAATAAGCAAAGAATCCAACGATCGGTTAAGAAGCTCTTTTTGAATTTCTATTAAAGAAGTTTCCAGTTCTTTAAGTTGTCTAGTAATGTTTCCAAACTTCGTTTTTGCCCATTGCTTAGACTTAACTTTTAAGTTCTTACATTTATTAACAAGCTGAAACATGCCAGATCCTTCCACTCTAGTAGCCCAAGAATTTCTTACCATGTTTTCATAATCTTTGTGATTAATCCATGAAGATTCAAATTGAAAGGGGAGGGAATTGTGCACATTTGCTAAATTTGTATGAAGAATGATAGGACAATGATCTGACGAACTAAAATCATGGTGAGAAATTACAACATTCGGGCAAAATTCTAAGTAGGACGGAGAGACTAAAACTCTATCCAGTCTTTCAAAAATATTAAGCATCACACTATGGTTGTCTTGATGTACACATAAGTGAAAGGAGTTCTTTTGAGCAACTTGTTCCTTAGCTCGAAAGCGTCCTATTCTTCTTGTTATGCTCCCACTCGGTTTTAAATTTATTTCCCAAAGTGTATTCACGCCACTAAACTAGTTCTTTTATTTTTGATCAAAAAATTGAATCTATATAACAATTGCGACTCTCCATCTACATAATCATTTGCACTCCATCAGCGATTTATGTTCTCACTATTGAAGGTGGGTTGCTCCACTCTTGTTAATCTTCGAAATTCGTCGTTTAATAACACAACTGAGAGTGATGGGGCATGGGATGTTTGTTTAAATGGTGGAGTAGGATAGTGGACCCTAAGCAATTTATTACTAAGAACGGGATAGTTATAATTAGGAAAATTTTCATTTTGGGTACCTGACGTTAGGCCTAATTGCAATTTGGGTACCCGTCTTTTCAATATTTTCATTTTGAGTACTTGAAATTTTAAAAACTGTCTCATTTTGGGTCACTTCACTAACGGGGTTAAAAATTCCGTTAACATGCTGACGTGTCATCAATCAAAAAATATTTTAAAAATTCCCAAAAATTATTAAAAACTGCTAAATAACTAAAAATAAACATTTCATAACTTTTGAAATTTTTTTAGTAATTTTTAG